>VZSE01006608.1:1853703-1924589 GCA_013398275.1 Promerops cafer
CGGCCGCCCGACCCGGCCCGGCCCGCGCCCCGCCCGCCTCTGCCATTCCTACCTGGCCGCCGGCGCCGCCGCTGCCGCCGCCCGGGGGGGGCTCGTTGTCTCCATCTCCGCCGGGTGACCCCGCTGCCCACCGGGTCGCCATTATTTCATTCCCGGTTACAAAGGAGGCGCAAATCCTCTGGAGCCCACATCGGGGAAGGGAAGGGATGGGAGGAGGAAGGCAACGCCAGAGTCACTCGCGCGCACCAGGCGAGGCTCGGCCAGCCCAGCCCCGCCGCCGGCGGACGGGAGTCGGCCCCTTCACGCGGTTGCCATAGGGAAGAGCACCGGAACGACCCTAGGCTTCAGCTACGCTCCCCAGCTTCTGTCTTCATGGCTGGAGGAGGAGAGAGAGCAGATGTGTCAGTCCTCGGCGCGGAGAAGCCGCCGCCTCCGCCGCCCGTCCCTTGTTAGGCTAATTGCACCCACTCGTCATCTTCCTCTTCCTCCGGCTCCTCCTATCCAGAGCCCCAGCCGCGGGGAGGAGAGGGCAAGCGGGGAGAGGCGGGAGGTGTCCGCTCCTGCCTACTTCAGTACACGCCGCCGGAGGGAGTGAGGACAGATCAGCGCTGTCCGGGCAGTCCCGGCCGGCGGGGACGGTGGGGCCGCTCCCCGCCTCGGCCCAGCCGAACTTTGATCAACTGGTGTACGAGGAGGACGGGACCGGGAGCCGAGGGGCCGCTCGCCGTCCGGGCCGGGAGGAAGCCGCCGGTTGCTCACGATTCCCGCCCTGGCTGTATCCAGCGGCGTGCCGGGGTGGGGGACGGCAGCAGAAAGCGCACAAGCCCTGATGAAGAGGCAACAAAAGACCCCTCCGACAGCAGCGAGGCCGTGCCGGGCTTTTGTCTCTTACGCGGGTCTGCCCAGTTCGAAGGCCGCTCCCTCCCCCCGTCTACGTAGCCGGAGCCGTTCGCGATCAGACCACCGCGCCCCACGCCCCGCCCGCGCCCCTCCCTCGGGCCTCCCCCCGCACAGACGTTGCTTCGCTTCGACTTCGGCAGCCGGCGGCTGCGGCCCCGCCGGCGGCAATTAGGGCGTCTCGGCGCTGGGGCCATCGTGCCGCGCCAGCTGCGACCCCCGCCCCCCCGGCTCCTCCCAGGGCTCCCCCGGCTACCTGGGCACCGGCCCGGGCTCGGCAAGCGGGGGAGCGGCGGGGCACTCCAGCCAGCGCCCTCCCGAACGCGCAGGGCTGTGCGCGCCTGTGCCGCCTCGCCTGTGCCACCTCGCCCCGCTCGCTTCCCCGGGCCCTAGCACGACCCCTTTCTGCCCCGATCCATTACAGCCCATCCCCAGGCTGGCCCCGGGGCCGTCCCAGTGCCGCAGCCGCAGGCGGCCCCCGCCCTGACAAGAACAGGGGTGACCATCGCCCTCAGCCCGCCGGGCCGGCAACGCGACTCCCCGAAGGGCGGCAGTGCCGCCTCACAGCCCTCCAGCCGGTCCCTGTTCCTCGGCGGTCCGCGGGGCTCCTGCCCCGCCGTTCCCGGCGCTGGCGGCTCCCGCTGCCTCTGTTGATGGGGGAGCGTGTCCCCTTTCCGTGCCTCCCGACTGGCGGTTTCTCTTCCCTCCAAAAATCCACCCACCTTCTCGGACGACACCGTGAGGGCAGGAACTGGCTCCCGGCTGCCGTCCAGGGCACCCGCCCTGTAGCCGGGGAGCGCAGAGCCCCGCCGGCCCCCTCCCGCCAGCGCGGCCTGGGGCGGCGGCGTTTGCTGCCGCTTCCCTGGGCGTTTTCGGGGGTGATCACGCAGCAGCGATCTCAGACTTTCCGCCCTAACGCAGGATTTAGTGCTTCTGCCGCCAGCTCCACCTGCACCTGGCTTCGGGAGGACCGGGACCGCGACCTCCTCTCGGCTGGGTTTGGATGGTCTCGGCCGAAGTCCTGAGCCGCCCCTGGGCCAGTGGCGGGGGGGCGAACTTGGTTTTGTTATAGCCACGAAGGCGGTAAATGCAGACGTTTTCTATACTTTATCATCATCGGAGTGTGTGATTTGAAATTTCTTTTCAAATTGGTGTTTTCCAGCGTGGACGTTGGACAAGTAAGGTCTCTGTGGCAGGGAACAAAGGAAAACAAAGCATTTGCAAGAATTGGTAAAGAATTGAGTGAAACGAAGGGTTGTGTCTAGTTTGTGTTCTGAAAACAATAGTAATGTTTTGGGTTGTGGTTTTTTTACTGTGCTACCCTTGACCATGAGATCACAATCTCTGAAAAGAGGTGCCTGCCCTGGTTATCCATCAGCAACTTGCATTGTCAGCAGGGATGAATACTGGTATCCAGAGAGCTGAGGAACAAGCTTATTTCCAGTAGCTGGAGGAAAAGTCTCAAGGCCCATATGCTAATTATTGTCAACCAAGGTCACATCTAAGGTCACATCTGATGAGTTTAAAAGGGTGTTACAACTCACAGCCTGTCACACTGACTCAGGTGCTTGCCTACAATACTGTGTGTTGCTGTGGATTTCATTAGGCATATATATAGTTCAAAATGTGTGGTAGTTTCTGAATTTGAGTTACATTTCTGATGTTAAAGACTACTTTGTGGCTGAACCTGACCTGGACCAGAGGTTACATACACATATTTTGAATAAGCATACTGCTGTCCATCTGGCAATCTACAGGAAGGTTCTGCCCAGCTCCCTAATAATTTCTCACTGTCCTACAACATTTCAAGATTTATTTGCCACCAGACCCAGAGAAAACTGTTACAATATTATTTGCACAATGGTTGTCAACAATTTGAAAAGACCAGAATTAAAATCACTTGAGGTTTTTGAAGAGTGGAGAAGGGGAGCAGTTGGGACACTTCTGTTGAGACTGTGTTATCAAACAGAGCCAAGAAGTGTAGCTATGTGCTCAGCTGCATATTGTTCTCTGCACTGGAGTCGTCATGCCAATCTTCAGAACACCATCAAGAATCCATGATGTGTAGAAAATCAGTTCATGTACTCATAATAATATCTTTTTCCAATAGGAGACACAGTACTGACTCCAAATCTAAATTAGCATCATAACTAATACCCATATAGAATGTTGTCAGATTTACAAAATACCTTGGAGAGACTGAAGTACAAGGGACTCTGAGTATAGTATCTAACGAGTCTCTATATCATCATAGCTACATCAATACAGAGACAAATCTTTCAGTTTTACTTTTTTTACATTGCCAGTCAATTTCTCTAGCTTTAGCTTTCAAACTTTAACAGGGAGATGAAAATATCACAGAGGAAAATTTGATCCTAGAATCACATATTACTTCATTGCTAGGTCTAGGGACTAGATCTCATTGTTGACTGAGACGTTTATATTTGTGTAATTATCAAAAGAAAATTCAGGCTACACAAACCTTTGTTAAACTGTACTTAATTTTCTTCCTCATATTACAGTGTTCTATTTTTTTAGTGGCAGATGTTTTTGTTCAAGACACTGGACTGTTTTTAGGACTTTCCTGTATAAGACTATCTTGCTGTATTTTTTTTGTTGTTGTAAATATGGTGTCGTAGTTACAATAAAGCTTGAAGAAGAACACAAACTTTCAGAAATGTGTGCAGTATCATGGATTCATAATACACAAGCAAACCTTTGAGTCCCTTAATCATCCTTGAAAGTTATTTAATAAAAGAGGTTGCAAAAGCAGAAATAAGGTAACTGAAAGCTATAATTTCACTTTCTCACCTTCCAGTCCGAAGGTGTTGACACATACTCACTTAGCAGGCAGCTGCAGCAGCTTAAAGCTTTAGCACTGTCCTACTGTTTATTATCACTCCTTGCTAAAGTATCATTCCCACAGGAGAGCTGCTGCAGACATCTCTGAGCGCATCTCAGACACTTCAGTGCAAAGTCTAGCAGCTAATTTAAATTGCCCAGGTAGGCAGAGTTAAGCCTGTCCTGCAGTCTGAGGGCTAAGGTGTACTCAGTCATTCTATTCTTCCCATTCTACTGGGTCAGTGGTGGCACGATTATTGGGCTCTGTCTTCTTAAACTATCATTTGCTGAATGAACACTTTGATGTGTTGAGAATATAGATATTCTAGAGGCTAATTTGCGGACATCAAAATTCACTTGGCCGAGTGGACTGGAGGACTGAATTTCATTACGCTAAATATCTTTTAGGTAGCTGCCTCCTTTCATGGTGCGTAGTACCTGCCTCCGGCACGGCACAGGAACATGCCTTTCTCTCACATGCACAAGTGTGTAGACCTGTAACCTGCACTCAGGTGAAGCAATTCACTTGCCAAGCAGTTCTGTTGTCCTTGCCATCTTGAAGGCTCTCATTTCTCACCACCTGCAGCCCACCATGATATGTCAGACCTGAGGTGCCACAGGCACTGGCCCAGGCATAGCCAGTCCCAAATGCCCAGCCTTTGTGTTAGACAACAACAGGAGTGGAGAGAAAAGGAACTCAAAGCAAGAGCAGGTTTTTTTACAGGACTCTTTAGATTAGATTAGTGTTGAGTACCTGAGTAAAATAGATTAGATAGGCAGCTGTGGGAGATAGCAGTAAATCTTGGGTATTTTGTGCTGGGATAAGGACTTCTCTCCTAAGGAGAAGTCTGAAAAGTTAAATAGGAAAAGGTCCAAGTTTAACAGGGCCTGAGTTTAGGGATGAAAGGAAGAGTGAGTGGGTGGATATACGCCTCAGGCAAGTAGATGTTTGTACTGGTGTTTGCCCTCAGAAATCGTCACTTGTAGGAGCTGCTGAGGTAATGATCATTCTGATCAGAGTTTCTACTATAGTTGCCAGTGGCTTTAATATCACAATCAGGGCCTGCTTTGAGAGGTTCAGGCTGAACCTGGACACCTCTGTTATGTTGTTTTGGACATACGAAATACTGCTGCCTCCCAGGAAGTGTTTGCAAGCACCACAGTGTGCCTGGCTACAGGCTTTTCATCACTGGCATCAGCCTAACAGCGTCCCTGCTCCCCAAGGATCCTGACAGGTGCCTGAGAATGATTCAGTAGATCCTTCCCAGCATGGGGATTTGAGGAGTGGATTACACATACATTTTTCATTCACTGGTATTTCCGAGATACTGCAGATAGTAGTCAGTCCCTCCTAGATATGTAAAAGCAATGAAATCATTACTATAGCTACATAGTAATGTGACCATTGTCTGCAACTGCATTTGCTTTACAGATTTCTGCATTAAAATTCCTGTGATTCAGTCATGATACAGGAATCTGTTTCCTGTCCAGCACTAGTACAGTATTCATCTTAGACATCAGTAGCAAGGGCTGTTTTCTTGGTAACCATACCACAGTATTCCCCTTTCACTCTATAGATGTTCCTATCACCAATACTCAGACAACAGAAATAAATGTCATTGCTGCCATGCCTACATCTTGGCTCCCCTTTTACACTGAACCATTACAAATGTGTTTCCTTTCTTTTATTTCCATCTTCTCTTCACAGGAGATCACACCTTCCTCACTCGGACCCAGATACTGATGCTTTTGAAGTGCTCAGAACACTGCCAAAGAGAATTGCAGCAAGGCCTACCACTGGGTCCATAGTAAGAGAGGATTTTGACATCCTGAAGCTTCAGTCAGCCATCTTCATCAGTCACAGGGTGTTAGGCAATACCTCCTAGAAGTAACACCATTTTGAGTACATACAGTATTCTGCAAGAATACTCTCAGGGGAAATCCCTGCCTGGGGGTGCCAACAGAGAGTAGCATTGCAGCTTGGGTGGAAGTCTGGGCATCTCGTTCTTATCCTGCTGCACTGTAAGGAGAAAAGAGCCATTTGGCTTCTGGCACTTGTCCACTTTTGGAAGCAGCTACCTGTGCTATGAAAACCAATGTCTCAGATGATGCGTCTTCTATCCTCAGTGTAGTCTTCTCAGACAACAAAGCTGTGGTGTAAAGGGAGCTCTGTCTGTCAGGATGCCGCTCCTGATGTGGAGAGACTAACAATGTCCGAAGCACAAAGAGAAGCCAGGAGTGGACAGCAAGATGACTGTTCCTCCTGGCCAGCACCCCTGATCCACTGCCAGTCATCCTGGGCTGGACCCAGAGGTGTTTGTGTGAGGCTACCAATGTGCACCAAGGCAGGCTGGCACAGCGTTTACAGCAGTAGGCCTCAGCTGTTCACACAATCATCCCTGCTATTCTCAGTCTGGAGCTGGATACGTTTTTGTGTGTTTGCAGCGTTAGTATTTCAGCTCAGAAAACAAACTTGGTACTCTGTAAAGAAATACAAAGTTGTTCAAGCCCGCAGGAATTTACTATCATCCAGCCAGGAACAATTTCAAGTATAATTCAGTGAGCCCAAGAGAATGGGTTTCAGTATAAAATTTGAGCAAGTGAGATTATGGTTAGGAGGAGCCCAGCAGAACTCACTAAAGACTTTTAACTTGGGTTCCTAGCAATGAAAATCTACTGACACACTCTGAAACCATGAGCAAAGCAAAACATGTTTTTCATGCTTTGCTGTTGGAAACTGTCACTGTGGAATAACAACAGTGACAATGTTTCTAAAGATGCTGTGCCTGTTTTCAGAGGATTTCCTAATTTTTTAAAGGTCGAGGGAAAAAAAATCACTCCAATCTTTTCTGCATTCAGTTAAACTATCTACATTCTTTCATTTGTTTTAAATTAGAGGAGCCAGAATCTAACAGATATAGTCATCAGCCTCAGTTCTGCTGAGGGTTTTTTCACTTTAGGTCAAACAATGTTAACTTGTTTTAGAAAGCCAGCAGGGACTATTATATGTGCAGCATTTTCCCTTAGAAATCCTCCCCTCCTACACACACAGTTTAAAAGAGTTCAACACAATAAATATCCAACCTATTTAAAACTGGCCATGACAGCAAAGGTTTAAGTGCCTGAATGACAGAGAAAAGTAAAATGACAATTTGAGTTACCTTAGCTCCTCTACTGGAATAACAGTTCTGTGTTTGGTTCTGTGCTTCTGACTAGAACGTAATAAATCAGCTCTATTTTGTAAAATGTTTAGTTTAACTACTGAAATGACAATTTAGGTGAAAGTAGCTGGTGATGAATTGACAACATCATTGTCGCTCTCTCCTTGCTTTATCACATAATCAGCAGCTTGATCCGCTGATTAATGAAGCCTTGTTTTAGTAGCACAGAGGTGCTAACACCCATCTCCAAAATTCAGGCTACCCATCTTGTATTGAGTATCCACTGCTTCCCTCTAGATGGATGAAGCGTGGCAGCTTTCTCCTGAGTTCTGCCATATAACAGATCTGCCTCTAGAGCTGGGCAAGATCAAGACAGCTTTCAGGCATTGAGGAAAAGCTCAGGAGTAAAAATTAGACATATCACATGAATATGTTGATTTCATTCAAACTCTCCCTCCTTCCAAAAATGACGTGCCCCACCCAAAGGCAATGTGTTAGTTGCTGCTCCCACATATTACCTACTCTGTCCAAAGAGCTTATACTTCAGTTTGAGCTCATCAGAACCTCACTGCCAGATACCCTGTAGAAACCAGGTACTTGGCTTTTACTGGCTTCTAAACCTGACTTCATGTGCTGCTACTTACGCCAACTGACCGCTGCTCAGCTCTCTTTTCACTGAAGAGACACAAGAGATGTTCTCTAGGACAGCAGGAGTCATCCAAAGGCCAGAAGGTGTCTAAACCTGTAAGCTGATTACTATTTATGGGGACTAGGCTCTGAAAGTGATATTACATTGGGGTGGGGGTTTTTTTTGGTTGATTGGTTGGGGGGTTGTTGGTTGGTTTATTTCCCCACTGCTTTCCCACCACCCATCTTTCTGCTGAAGCTTTTAAAAAGTGAGATGGAAAATGGGGAGACAGAATCCAGAGAAGCATGATCCCCACAAAAAAAAAAGAAAAACAAAAAACAAACAAACAAACAATCCAAAAACCAAATGTGTGAGGCAAGCTGGATTGTATTTGTATCTGTAGATTATAAATTTCCCAGAAGAGACTGGATTAGGAATATCTTTGGTATTTTAACAGAACTAAACTTTTATTATAGCTTCCTGAAAGAAATATCATGAATTCCTGAGAAAGCTACATCCTGCTTCCAGAGAAAGGACTGTATATGAATGCTGCTTTTTAAGAAGAAAAAAGTACAGGATTCATTCTCTTTCAGTGTTTTACAAATCCTTTAAACAAAGGCTACAGAAGATACTGGCTGCTTGGAGTCAGAGCTACTATCTAATGACTGGCTCTGCTCTAGCTTTAGGGACGAACACAGACAACTGTGGGAATTAGGGACACCCAGGATTGGGTTCAGGTTCCAAGTGGCTCATCTGCCTTTACAGAATAAAAAAAACAACAACAACATAGGAATCCAGCCATGTAAATTATTGCAACTAATGAACAGAAATGCTCATTAATTTTCTGTAAACAGGCTGTGTTGATTGCCTATGCAAACTGTAGTATGGAAAGAAGAAACATGCTTTCGAACTGACTGAAGAGAGCATTAAATATAACATGTTGCTGGTGTGACTAAATTAATCATCAGCACCCTCCACCAGTTTGTTCCTGTTTGGCAATGGACTTAGAGCTTCAAATCTAGTCAAAAATCAATCCAGAAATCTGATCAGCAGTAACATAATGCTGGGAGAAGTCGAAATTAAAGTAATGAGCAAAGGAACAAAGACACATTTACAGAATATTTTCAGCCCAGTCTTCTGCTGAGACACCCTCAGATGTTCATTTCAGAACTGCTTTCCCAGAAAAAAGCAGCAGCCAAATATTTTAACTCATTAGATATACTTGAACACTTTGCTGCAGTATTGTGCTGTTTCATATGCGCCAGACTCCAAATGGCTCCATGTGGATGCAAAGTATGTCCACACAAAGGTCATTTGCAGGATTAGACCAAAGAGTTGCAAGGGAGGCAAGGGAAAGCAGTCCAAGTTAGTTTAATTCTCAAGGCAGTCCTTAGGGCCTAAGCAAAATACAAAACAAACTCTGAGCAGAGTAACGCAAAACATTTTTCCCTGATGTCTAGGGTCAGGGATTAATATTTTTGATATATTAAGAGTGTTCTTTCCTTTTGATCAGGTGGGGATAGACTGTTAGCTTTCAGGTCTATGTGACTACCTGAGGTGAGGTCCACAAGGATTTTACAATTTTTATAAAGGTAATTAGCCTGAGTAACTGGATCTGATTAATATAAAAAAGACATCCAAAGGGAAAACCCTCCTCCTTCATATACAGATTCCTATTTGCTCTTCTCATCCCCTGTGGGACCAGCTGCAGGAGCAACAGGTTCTATTCCATTTGCCATGTGTCAGGCTGCTCTCCTGGAGAGATGGTCTAAGTTTTAGAGAAATCTTGATGAAAGCCAGAGAAAAAGTGAAGATTTGCAGCAGTCGTCATTTGTCAAACTTCTCTATGCACTAAAACTTTTTTTGTGTGCTGCTCATAGCTTCTATATTTATCTGCTTTTCCTTATTTTTTTTTTTAATAAAACAACAGTTATTAAAACACTGTCAGCTCAATAATTTTCTTAAAAATTAGTTATATTGCCTTTTGAACTGTGTGATACTTCCAAAGTACAAAAGAGTTAAAGAAAAATAAACAGATTACTGCAACTTTCTGCATTTCAAAATAGAGGTAAATAACATCTGTGCAGAGCTCAAGTCCCTTCCAATAATTAGCTGCTTTAGCGAAGGGGGTGAACCACTTGGAAACACTTCAGCAGTCATCTTTTGGCTTTTCCTCCTGCAAGATGTGTTTTCTGACTCCAGCTCAGAGGATTGTGCTCGTCTTGCTCATGACAATACTGTTCTTACAAGAACAAAGATGAGAGCTGAGAGCAGAGAGTGAGGCACATTGCTTGGATCGCTGGGAAAGGATGGTCCATGGTAGTGCCACCTGAAGGCTACCTCAAACAGCTCCCTGCTTTAGCTGCATCTGAAGCTAAATGGTTATTTCACAGACTGCTGGACTAATGAAATAGTGCCCCACCCCCTTCCTTTTCCTGCTGCTCTGCACTGAGAGAGGGTATAGAAACAACTCACCCACCTGGAGGGGATGCTAGCTATAGGGAGACTGGTACTTCTGCCTGATGGGATTGTGCTGGTCAATGATCCTGCTCCTTGCAGCATCCTCTGCAGAAGCATTGCTGGAGCACCTTATTCCTGTCAAATGTGTCACCTGGTGCAGAGCAGACTGGGCAGGGTGCTTTAAACCTGCCACTCTTCAACAGACGGCGTCCACTTAGTAGTCAAATATTTTGGTTCTTCTCTGATAGGTGTCAGAGCCTTGTAATCTGGGGTCTAGTCTGTTGTAGTCTTTGCTTGTTCTATGGTGGCTTCCTGCAAGCCTTTCCAGTTTCTGCTCATGCAATTTCCATTGATTATGCATAAGATGCCTGCAGAACCGAAATGTTCCTTAGCGTATTGGCTGGAAAAGCTTTAATTAAATGGATCTCATACTCTCGTCTTCTTTTTAATGAAATGACTTCTTTTGGTTCCAACTCAGAGCAGGAGCACTGCTGAAATATTGAAAACATTAATGGATTATCAAAGCATCTGCTGGGTACTCTCCTTCAAAAATATGAATGTCTTATTCACCTTTAGCTTAGCTCAATGTGAAGACAAGAATGAGGGGCTCTTGTTGCAGATACAGGTGTTCCTGCACAGCCACTATTGTTTATTCCAGGAGAAAGCAAATCCTTACAAATCTGGCTGCAATAGGACTCCCTCTCTGGGCAAACAGGGAGCTTAATAACACAATCTCTTAATATCCTGAGGCAAGGGAAATTTTCTGCTTGCCTTGTGCTCTCCAAATGCACTAGACACTGAGGATGGTATTCATGACACCTGATTTTACCCATCTATAAATTATTCATTTGATCTGAGCTAATCAGCTATGCTCCCTCAATAGTCAATGAAAGACAAAGAAGCTGGCCAGGCACATTCGTACCACACATAAGATGGCTTGCATCAACCTCTCAGGGCTCTTATTTCTCTCCAGTGACATCTGGGAATGCCCAGACTACTGCAACTGCAGTATTAGCAATGACATATTAGCCCACTTGCTTTTTGTCCACCCTCATATTGGGAGAATTACTGAAAAAGCAACAATTTATTCTTGTGTATAAAACACATCCTTTTGATGGCTAGCCAGGGACAGCTGTGCAATTCTACTCTAACTATACACATAAAAGTATTAATTATTTCTATATTAAGAAATAAATATGACATGAGGTAACAGCAAGGCTTTCATCCAAGTGTGTAGGGGGATTTTTCTCTTGGTAACATAACATTGCTGTTAACCAAGTATATTAACTGAGACATTTCAATTATGTTAATTAGTTATTTTCTAATTCTTTAGCTTTATAGATTGTCGTGCCATTTTGTGGGGTGAGAGCAAGTGTGACTGTGTTGCAGGATCTGTATTACTAGAGGTTTGTCTTTAGTAAGGAAGAATTTTTTTACTCTGAGCAAGGTACCAAGCCTTGTATTTTGAAAGCTTCTGTAAAAGAAAATATTGATTTTCAGTTTAGTTCCATTCATCATGTTAAAAAATTTAGCAGTCTGGCTGTCACAAACTATACCAAGAATGGTTATGACCCTGGAAACAATATACCTAGTACTTGCAAGTTTTTTTTATGTAGAAATTTCGTCCATTTAATAGTAATCGAAAATTGAGCAGTGTGTCCCCTGCCACAAGAAATTATTAGAAGATCTGTTTCACAACCAACTTGTGTGTAAGTCCAGAGAAAAATAAAATATTGAAACATGATATAATTGACCTCCCTTGAGGTGAAGAAACATTATAAACTATGTGCCAATTGCATTAAAACTAAATTCAAAGTACACATTCTCATGAGGGCTGGGGTTTTTTTATTCATTGTATATCTGTGTGTCAGCATCATAGAAAGACTTTCTGTACAGATATTCTTTAAACTACTCTGTAGGAAGGGATGATTAAATGCTTATCTTGTTCACCTGGACAAGACAGTGATTGGAGACGTGTTCTTTTCATGGAACTGGGATTGAGAACGAAGGTCACCCTACAGCAGGAAGCTTTTCAGTCGTGTGTGACTTGAACTGAGAGCACTGCAGTTATTCTTCTGATGCTGCCAGCAAACAGCATGGAACAATAACTTTGTTATCCACGCACTGCCACATTTATCACAGCCTGGACATTAATTTAGAAAGCAAATGCAACTCAGGGCTTTAACTGTATGTCTGTGTTAAGGCTCAGTTTATGGGAAGGCATGTCAAAGGTGCTGTTGACCACAATTATGAATTAGAAAAGAAGTTTTGGAATGGAGATCAAAAATAAACTTAGTTTTGTGGGTGTTCTCACTAGAATCTATGACTCAGGCATCCACTGAACACATGCAAAAAGCATTTGGCAGCAAGATGGTCCTTCAGGAGAAACCATAGTATTTAGTATATAAAGGTGCCAGAACACATAAGTAGCTGGGTATGGCCCCCATGGATCTCCTGGTAGCAGCTCCTGCAAAGTGTTCTGAAGCCTGTGCATCTCTCACTGCATATTCTCATTTATCGACTTGCCTTTGGAGTCAAGAAACAGCCTCCCACAGGTTCCTGAGTACCAAAACTACAATTACCCACTCTCTCGTTATAAAACCCTCTCTTTCTCCTGTGACAGCTGTTGGAGTGGAGCAGAGCAGTGCCGGGGGTGGGTCCTGCAGCCCACCGGCTCCTGGAAAGTGTAGGAAGGCAGCATCACACTGGAAGAAGATCTGGACAGGATATTGACCATTATTTCAACATAAACATATTTGAAATAATTAATACGCTATAGAATATACTGGGTTTTCCTTCTTTGTTGTAAGAAACCCTTTTTTCATCTATGAGGCTGATATGAAAATGTGTCTCTGTCACAGGACCTGTAAACCCCAGTTTGCTGTGGTTTTTTTTAGACCCTTCATCTTGATTAGCAAGATTTCCAGTATTATAACTATGTCAACGAAGTCAAACTCACTCAGAAGCCATCTCACACACTACTGTGTTAGCCTGGGGGCAGATCAGGCCTCATTACTCCTTTCATGAAGCTGTAGTGTTATGATCACTATTATAAAGACCTGAGGGCCTTTGGGGTATTAGTCACATGTTAGATCTCCTCCCCTATGCTCCTTGTGAATTTCAGAGATTTTAATAGTTTTCCTTATATGTGGAGAAATCCCTTCCAATGTAGGAACCAATTTCTAGTCACCTAAATGGTCATACACACAACCCATAATTGCAGAATTTGTATCTCACAATGTTTATTTTACCCACTACATAACTAGATGGAACTACACAGCTCCATACTTATTTCAGGTTAAAAGCATGCAAGTGTTCAGCACTGAACCAGAATATCTTTTCCTGGTTTACCTCCAAAGTAGTCCTGTTATGAAGATCTATTCCTAAACTAGCACATAGATGTCACTTAGAGACAGGTTGTAATGGGAAACATTGGCTTTTTGGCTAGATTAGTCCATTTAAATGGATCAATGATGTGATGCAGCTGTAGGGTGGAGGCTCTTTAAAAGCTGCACTTCTCAGTGCCAAATATAATGAAATACGGATGACTTCCAGCTAACTTATTGTTGATCTTTATACGAAGGGAAATTTTGCAACGTGAGTATTTGATACTGAGAAGCTGTGCTGTGGAAAATCAAAAAAGATAGACAGTGATTATACAGATAGGACAGATACAGGGAGGAAGCAAAAATTGACAAAATTGGTAAAATAAATGTGAAATGAGCTGGAGATAATCAAAGATGAGTAAAATAGAAATTATAAAACTCAGCCAAAAAAAAGAGATTAAAATAATGGAAAATATAACATAGAGTGAGTAACAAGGAAATGATCAATAAAAGACTGGGTGCAAACAGAATACTCCTTATATGAGAAATAAATTCTTCTGGAACAAACTGTAAAGCTATACAAATTCAGAGCTAAGAAGGTTAGCCTGATTCTGAATTGATCCCTTATCAACACAGATAATTTTCTTTTTTGCTATGTTGTACTCACAGGTCTTGATTCGGATTGTGTTTTATTACCTAAACTTGCAATCTCAGATAGTAACAAAGGGAGACTCATGAAATAGTTCAGATCAATGTTCTTGCTTCCCAAGTAATTCCCTTTTCCCCTCCATAGATCTACCACAGCCCTTGTCAGTATTTTTGACTTGTTTCTGACTCTAAGATGGGAAACTCTTGGGCATCTCATGCTAATCCAACAACAGTTTTAAAAAAAAGTCTTTTGCCAACTGAGAAATGCAGCAGCCATCGTGAAGCTGCTCAGCTGAAAAAGAAATAACATACACAAAAAGCCCCTGACCTATTGTCCTCTTTTGCAAACCATAGAAAATGAAGATAGTTCTGGAGACAACAGAACTCAAGTATTTTTTTAATCAGATCATTAAACTTGAAGTTATGCATTTAATTTCAAAAGAAAGCCTCAAAATGTGACCCAGTTTGTGTTCAGGTTTCCTCAGCACTTCAACCCCAAAAAAATGCATTGCAGTAGAGTTCAGTGAGTTGGAAGAACAGCTGAGTGTGGACCAAGAGCAGTGCTTGTGGACAGGGCTGTGTGGACTGGTGCTGCTGAGGGGAAAACCCTCGTGTTACGTAACAGAAGGCTCAAAAGTGTAAATGCATAAGAAGGTCACTTTTATCTTCTCTGAACTTGCCTCATCACCTTTGTTGCTTTTCCAAGCATCTACACAACTGTATTATAGCTGATTTTTTTCAAGAAGTTGGTGTGGCTGGACACTGGGGGTTTGCTAAAGACACAGCCATATATGAACCATTTTTTTGGCCTGCTGTTTCTGAGAACTGGAAACTCAAATTGTTTATGAGAAGCAATATCCTTTTGGAGCACAGGCCTTAGTGCATTAATTGCACATGGAGTTGGACCATCTCTCACATGCAGCAAAAAGTGACCCATGGCAACAGAAGCTGTTTCTAGACAATAGCTCTGAAGAAATTAGAGGGCTGGCTATGGCAGCCCCTGTTCCAGCAGGGCTGTGTAAAGCATTTTGCATTGTAAATTGCTTCAGCTCTGCCATCTAGGGGAGCTCAGCCCAGCAGGGTATGTGCTATAGGAAATAACAAGGAATCCATCGAAAACAAAGGATTTTGGCAGAAAAATCTAGGGACAGTCCCCAACCAGGCCTGTGATTTGGGGAGGAGGTGGGCCTATACAAGAGTCCTCTGGTCACCCTGCCAGGCTTTAGTTGTGATGTGGCCACAGAGAGAAAACTGATCAGACAGAGTCACATTAGCATTTCAACCTGGCCACAATGAGTACAACACATGCAGCTGCAGGTTTGTCAGTCCCACGCAAGCAAACCCTAAACAAGGCTTGTTATTTAATTTCAGGGGAAGAGAAACTGAGACTAAAAACATCTTTCAAAACTGTCTAGTTCATCCCCTTCCAATTCCAATTGGGTTGTTCCCAGCCCTCTGTTTCTTAGTGATTTATCTATTCCAATTTTAAATTACTCAAGAGATGGAGTTTCCACCTCTTCCCGTGGGAAATTAGTCCATGGTCTGATAGACACAGCCAGGATATTTTCCTGATGTTCAACCTTCAATGGTTTTCCTTTGTTCAGTTTAATCTCATTACTCCCAGTTATTCCCTGTCGGTCAGTGCCAAGCACTCAGCCCCTCTCTTTTGTGTTTACACCTTCACAGTTGGATACAGTTGTCTTTAGAAAAATCTGGTAGGTTTGATTCTGTTTTGTCCACCTTCTCAAATGAAGAGAAAAAACAAACAAAAATATGAGTAAAGGCTAGTACAAGTTAGTCCTAAAGGATCTTTTCAAGACTTGATCTATTTTCATTCACCAAACCTCACTGAGACTTGCTCATATTTTTTAGGTTACAGTGACTGGTGACCCCACACAAACCCATCACCACTTTCCTACCCATATCAGAACTATGGGAACATAAGTTGTACAAGGTGGGAGTAACGGATGTGACAAACCAAAATCAGGTTCCTATAATAAGAGGACACAGAAGCCCAAGAGTTTCAAGAAAAATGTGTTTAGTGGAGTGGCATTAAAAGATTGCCATAAATACCTGAATGTGACAAATAGGAAGTAGAAAAGCTGGTGAATCATAAGCATGGAGAAAGCTGCCAAAGTGGTATTTATGATGAGATCCTTCAGAGGCAAAGTACAGAGAGGGAAGACGAGGTGGTTGAATACAGCTATTTCTTGAATTTGCAGAAAATGATGAAAAGAGAATAAGGATCCCTTAACGCCTTGTAAGAAAGATTAAAAATGTGGAAGCAGAAATAGAATCCTGGAAGCCAAATGAAACAATGGAGACTAACCTGAGCAAATCCCTTGAAAGCAGGAGACAGATCAGAGAAGGAAGGTAGTATTAGCTAGAAGTAAATCAATAGGGGCTTTTGTGGGACCCTCAGCAGACAGCTAGGCTTTTTGGAAGCTCAGTCTAAAATGCAGTGTCAATAGGACAGTTTGTTCCTGCTTTGCCCTTGTCATAAGGAAGCTGCTGATAGAGATGCACAATTCGTTCTCCTTCCCCAACAAGGTTCTGTCTTTAACATACCTGAGTTTTACACATAACAGTTTAAAATGTTTTTAAAGTGACAGTTTAAAATTAGAATGAAAGATTCACCTTGTCTCCAGTTCTGAACATTATGGACATCATGAGCTAAGTACACTAATTCAGTGGGGCACAGGTGGCAGGAGCCAAGTCAGGGAAGAGTTAGGTCAGAACTGAAGAAGACTGAGCAATGATGTGCTGCTCAAGGAGCAGACCCTCAGCAAGGAGGAGAGAGCACCTGGATGGACAACTGGAGTCAAGGACAGGATTTTTTAAGGTGGGAGTGACTAAAGTATCCTTGGGAAGCATTGCTCCTCACACCTGCAAATATGCTATTTCCTCTTTCACTGTGAATCTACTGAGGAGGCAGCAGGAGAACATTGCTTTTATCAGGGATAATGACTGTAACTCCATGGCACTGACATTATCAGGGGCCACTCCAGCAGCACGTGCACAAGCTCCAGGATCTTGTCCTTTGCACACAAGTGAAAACAAGAACATTTGGATACTAAGTAGGACAAAAAGTTGTTATGGGCTCAGGGATGGCTGTTCCCAGGACACTCTGCATTGCCTTCCAGCCCATCTGGACTGCAGCGAGGTGTGGAAGAAAATTCTCTGGCATATCTTCATGAGCTAAGTGTAAAGTTATTGTTGTTATGTGATGGCTAGTGATAGAAACTGGAAGAACTCGTCTGGAGACAGCAGAATCTCCTTTCAGCTAGCTCAATTCAGATAATGCCAAATAGACTGACCCTAGCCAGAGATATCTGAGCCCAGAGATACATTTTAAAAAATATAAGACATTCAGATTTTGAATTGTAGAAGTTTAAACCCTATATCCATTCTTGCTGTAGATAACCTTCTATAATACATATTTTAAAATTAGTTTTCTCTATAATCTCTTGCTTTTTTCCCTTATGCATTTTTTTCTCCTTGGACAGATTGCGCATTTTAAGGTAGTACATTTTCAGTTGTTCTGGAACAAGCTGAAGTGCCTGGAAGCTGGCTAGGGTCACCAGCACTCTAGTTGTCAAGCAGGAACAAAGAAAGGCTGCAAAACAGCAAATAGGATCTCAAGCTGGACTTTTTGAAGAAGAAAATAAAACAGAGGTTATAAAAAGTTAGGAGATTTTAAACTGATTTACGATGTGTAAGGCTATGTAATTTTTAATTCATCTGGGAGGCAATAGTACAAATATAAAAGTTTTGTCTAGACCAACATCAAGTGATCTTTTCTAAATCTGCATTTTGCAGTGACTCCACCTAAGCCTATATCTTGATATTATTTGGCTGGACTGTAGTGGCATGGTATGCAGTATCACTTACTTATCCATTTTAAGGATCAGCCTTCAGTGCAGAAAGATAAGAGAAACTGTCAGGACAGACAGCAAGAATCTGTGATTCACAAGATGTCACATGCTTCAGCTTCTTGACAGGAATTTCTGAAACAAGAACCACCTGCTCCTGGTAGTAATGCAGCATCTCTTACTGGAAAGGCAAACAGCTATTTCAGTAGAGTCTGGGGGGAAAAAAAAGCTACAAGAAAGAAATTCTGCCAGAAGCTTCAGCAGCAGTCCTGCGAGACCAGAAAGGAAGTGCAGCAGATCCTTCAGTCTGAGAGAAGGCTGCTGGTTCCAGCAAAATTAAGACAAAGCAGAGCTAGAAATACAACAAAAGATAAAGGAAGACAATAAAAGTAATGCAGTGGGGGAAAAAGAGAGTAGGAAGAGGCCAAGGTGCTGCAAGCAGAGTATGATCTAGCAGTTGATCTGTTGGGCAAGGGGCCAATTAGCTAAACCCCAGCACACCTGGCAGACCTACGATGGGGCGTCCCCTTAGGGTGCTGCTGCTGAACAGAACACTTTGCCACGTGCAGTGCCACTGCTGGGGATGAAAAGCCTGGACACCTCAGCCCCTGCAGAACCTTGGCTTCATTTGTTGTGGTGAACTCCCTAATAGCTTGAAAGTAGTTCTTATACATATCTCTAAAATCAGGCCTGTAACTTCTCAATTTTTGAAACAGAAAATCTGTGTTCTTGCCCACATCCTGTATTTGTGCTGTGAAAGCCAGCTCAGACATACCTGCAAAGGGCCAACCTGTAACAGTCTTATCTAATGCAGCCCTTTTCTCTTTGGTGTCACTGCACTTGGCTGGCCACTCAATTAGATGAGCTTCCATGTTTTTCAAGACTGATCTGAAAATATGAAGACATAGAAGGGAAGATGATATACAGAAAGGAGAAGAGGAGTGGAATCTGGCCCTCAGCAATATCTGATATTTGGGTGGGAGCTGAAAGCATACAGCTGTTGCTTTTGATTTTAATTGCAATAGAATTTAAAAGAACTGTAATTAATATGACATGCAAACTCAGATGGACTGGCCTGGCATAAACTGAGCCTGTGGTTAGTTTAAACATCTATCACACTGACCTCTCATAAATCAGGGTCAGGAAACAATGAGGGGGCAGGCAAGTGTTTGTGATGTTGTTTGCTGACTGGATGTTCAAAGGAATGCTGGAAGAATGTGCCAAGAATCTGGCTTTGTCAGGAAAAAAAGTTCTTGTTTTGGAAAGGACTGACAGATCTATAGAGACAAAGAGGAGCAAGCTGGTGCACAGGTGAAACAGACTAAATCCAGAAGCAGGGCTTCTAGAAGTTTCTCCAGGCGTTGCAAATAATTAAAACTAGTAGGAGAGGCCAAGACTTCGGCCTGTAGTCCGGCATTGCGCTGTGCCTGTGTGTAGAGCCAGTCCCAAGGGTGGGAGCCAGGTGGGGGTCTCAGCAGCCTGTAAAGCCTCTGGGGTGCCTGCCCAGCCCTGAAAGCAAACCTGGGCTTGCAGAGATAGCTGCTGATTGCAATGCTCTGGGAAAAGCAGATCAGCAGTCTCTGGCATTGTCACAGAAATCTGCGGCAGGAACTCAGCTGAGGCCCAGCATATATTCTATGCTATTGTCATGGCCGGAAGGGCTGAAAGGATGAAGGATATTCCTCTAAAGCCAGTTGTTCTCACTTCAAGGCTGCCTTATTGTGCCATAAAATGTCACAGGAGCAAGAGGAAACAATCCCATAGTTGCTGAGATAATTCAGAACTCAAACGTGATCCACTGTGAACACACGCAAGGTGTAGCAGGAGACATAAGGTGCATTGACCTGCTGTGGAAAGCACAAGAGAAGGCAACAAGAAAGTTAATTTGGATGAGCAATCTGTATTGCCACCTTTGAAATATACTTCTTGGAAGGAGGGAAAGTGAGAATCCTGTTAAAACCAGACTTGAGAGGTTTCCCTTAACTGGAATTTCTAAGGTCAGTAAAGTAGAGCTAATGAAGCACACTTGATATGCAATGAGGCAGGAATTCTATGACTTAAATTTACTGACCTAAAACACTGAACACAGAAGTTCTGGTAGAATTCTGGAAAATGGCTGAGAATATGAGAAATAGAAAAATACCTTTTAGCTGAGACTTTATCAAAACAGGGATAGAAAAAACTGATTTTTATTTTGAGCTGTTTTCTATGTCCACATTTCTACTAACAACTATTATTATAGGAACATTATACATAAATAAGAATTATTTTTGTCTTTCAGAAAGCAATTAATGCAGATAGTGGCACCTGAATGCTTAATTGCCTATTTTAAAACTAACTTTTAGAGCAAATTTGATATGAATTAACTCAGAAGAGTGATGGCAACTTCCCAAGATTTTTCAACTTAGCTGAACATACAGACAAAAGAACAAATGATAAATGCATTTTTTCCTGGAATGACTAATTAGAAGACACTTGAAAATAAGCTGGCAAGGGACTTTTGCAAAGTGTGTCAGGGAAGGGGAGAATTGTTTAAAAAGCCAAAATCTCTCCATGCTCTAAATTCTTAAATAATTATTTACAAATTGGCTGATCTTTATCTGTTAGCTCTCTGTTTTTATGATAACTACAGTATTACCTACTAGGACATTTCCCTATATATCAAAACTTTCTGAAGGAATGAAGGCAGCAGCTTCTTTCAACAGCGGCAGAGAACATTGGCCAGGCCTTGGTGCCTTAGGGTTTCACATATCTTGGTACTATAATTTTGATTAAACCTAAACATGGAAATCACCTACTTCTCGATTTTCAAAATAACTTTTTCCCACTCACCCTATTATTTCAGTTGTAGCCACAGACTGGGAGGGAGTGGTAGGTCAGGAATGGTAATTTTGAGCTGTAAAACACACATTTATGAAGCAGTCTCGGGCAAGAGCGAGAGCCAGTGGAGGGTGAGAAAAACTGGTTCTGGAAAGAAGCTGAACCAAGGTAGCAACAGCAGCCAGGGAGAGCAGCACAAACCCTCAGGAGAAGGGCAAGGGTGTTTATAAAGGTTAGCGTGATGACATTTTTTATTTAGAGCTTGTTCTTGGTGAAAAGCTAACTCCTACACCTTTACAGTTTTAAACTGTGATCCCATCTGTTCTAACACTGGGAGCTGAGCTTGGAAAATACCAGATCTCAGCAGGATGCTGGACTTGACACTGGGAGCTGCCACGAGAGGCTCTGAGCCCTGAGGGAGCACCGTGCTTCTGATGAGGTGCTCTGGCTGCTGCATAAACCAAAGACTGTGGTTGTCCTTCTCATCCTCCCAGCCCAGCCCTTCCAAAAGTGGCAGGGTAAAATGCCACTATCCCCATCCCAATTCAACCCAAGCCTGTTTCCCCATGGGCTGTGCTGATACCCAGTACTTTGTGGCCACTCCCGCGCTACATAACTGATAATAATTTCACATAGTTCAGTGCTTTGGCTGGGAAAGGGTTTCTCTTAGCAAATTAAGGTGGAAGACACAAAGGTTCTGGCTGCTCTTTCAGGATGATGGCTGTGGATGAAACTGTGGCTTTAGGCAGGCCAGGTTGGTCTTGAGGAGACTCAAGGGAGAAAGCCTTGGAATTCATGGGCAGGTGAACTAGAGAGGAGAATAAAGCAGCTGTGCTCTGTGATGATTGTTATGATCAATAAACAAGAGTTTATATTCTACTCTTTTTGCTTTACTAGAAATGGGCCTTATAAATTATTATGAAGTTAGAAAGTCTGCCTAGTGATGGCTGAGAAGAGTTACGATGAGCCTTTGTCTCCTCAGGTAATGAAGATTTACCTCAACAGCAGAGACTTCCAGAAAATTTTGGTGGATGAACCTGTAGTGATCCTTACTTCAAACTGCATGGCTGCTTTCCCATCGTATTTCATGATGTATTAAATTTTGTGCCCAAAATTTACATTCTTGTAGTTAACAATAGTACCACCATTCCTAATTTTAGGTCAATGCCATTATAGTAAAGGAGGCAAAAGGACTCCAAAAGGATGTTTGGAACAACATCCATATTGAAAATGATACTATGTTCATGTGTACACCTATACTAACAAAAATCTGTTGGTACAATCTTGCTCGGACTCCATAGGGGCTTTACTTGGGGTGTGTGAGCAATGATGGTCACTTGGTCTGTGTTCCTCTGTAGGAAAGGGGCTTGTATGTGTGGAGTGAGTGTGCCATTCAAACACAGAGAGCATGCACTCCTTCCTGAGTAGCTTTACATACAGTTTTCACAACCTGTTTTGGCTTCGCAAAATACTGTTGTCCTCCTGCATAAAATAATTTACATGTCTCAGAGACTGCTGAAGTTGAGACAGTCTAAACACAGTTTAGGGGATGGAAAATAACCATGGTGAATCTGTTCCCAACCAAAGCCTTCAGATCTCCCTGGGGCAGCGCCATGATGTGCCTTGATTTCCTTCTTCCCTTCTGCATAGGAAATGTGTTTTTATGTTTGACTCTTTTTCTATAAATAAACAGACCATAATCAGGAAAACACTTGCTAGTTTTGGACTCCAGCTTGTGACTTGTGTGGGGAAAATATTAAAATACTCTGAGGCATATTTTGGCTAGACTGCTGTGAGATATGGCTGAGGCCTGACAGAATCAACAGTGTGCCAGACCTGACTGGGATAAACCCTATTCTGTGTCTGTCTGAGTACTGGAGCTAGAAAAGCTGCAGCAAAGGAGGATGTTTGTTGTGCTGATTTGTGTCGCAGTGGCTGGATTCCTCCTCCAGCCCCAGCTGCTGCCTAAGCTCTGGCAGCAAACAAAACCACACTGGACAGTAGTGGTGGCACAAAATCCTCCCTCCATGCCTTGCAAGCCAGTCACCTCCATTCTGATACTTCTGGATACAAAGCAGAGTTTTTTTTTCTCCCTAAAGTTAAATATTTGCTACTTTTCTTAAAATCTTCCATGAAAGACTAGTGACTGCCACTCAGCAGAGTATCTCAGCACTTTGTGGGTTTTGTTTTCTCTTAGGATTGCAAGCTCAGCAGTGTCTGTCTGCAGATCATTCTTCACCTCTCTCCCAGCACCTCCTAAGCTTCTGAATTGGTTAATAGGCTAACAGGAATTGGGATAAATTAAGATGTAAGGAATAGGGGAAAAGCTGGAGATGGAAAGATCTTAAAATGTCAGAGAATAGGACAGAGAGGCTATGAGGAGCAACACTGGAATCTATACAGATGGAGTAACATCGGTGTCTAGTACTTGATTAAATTTAAAACAGAGAGATTGAGGTTGACTTTACAGGGCTGAGATTGTCTTGTCTACAGCTTAGGCAAAATAGTACTGGAAGCTTCAGTTGGGTGTTTGTAGTTAAAAGCTTGAACACAGTTAATAGCATCATGTTATTATGTGAAATGCTTCTGAAGGAAGATAAACAATTTCAGTTTATTATGGTTTTCTTTTCCATATGGCACAAATGGGCCCAGGACCAAACTGGCTCTCAGCAGAAAGCTCCCATCTCCACACTCATTCAGCAGGTCATATTTAACCAATTTTAATATCTTGCCTGTACACCCACTGGTGGATCCATTCCAATCAATACTCTATGGCTTAAGTTTTTTTTATTACGCTTCATTTTTTACTGTCCTTGACTCTTCTGCCACTGTTGTTGAATATTCCTTTGTAGCTGATCTGTTTTCTGCCTCTCTGTGCTAATGTTTATGCTGAGTTATTATTTCCAAAGGCTAAATTTTGAGCACTCTCACTGCATTCCAAATTTCCTAAGAAAGAGCAGAAACACAACTACAATAATTCTCATGAAAACCCAAACAAATAAATCAATTAAACACTTGCATGATTCAGAAAGACAAAGAGATATTCATGCCCACATGAAAGAATGACATGATTGTGCTTGCCTCTTCTTTCTCCTGTTTTCATTCCAAGTTATGTTACTGCATATTTTCCCAGTCTATCCAGATTAACATTTTCAAAGGTACATGGTCACTGAAGGATGCAGCTAGGCACCTACCCAGGCAGGTGAGATCCCGTGAAATTTCCCTGGATGCATAAGCACCTTTGAAAATCTGCTCTTGAATGTTTCAGAAAAAGGGCTGAAGTTTCCTAGTAAATAACAAGCCTTTGTGAATGTTCTTAAAAACTACAGGACTGGCAATGACTTGCTTAAAAGATATTGTAATAGAATATAAAACCAATGTGTAACTGGAGATAAGAAATCTGAAGAAAAGAGATTAATACTTCTAGAAATTTAGGAAAATGGAAAATTACTGAGAAAAGGCACTTCAAGATAACTCTGCTTTCTGGCATTGCTTCCAAAACATCTTAGTTAAATTCCAATGTTTTTCTATGCAAATTCAATAGCTATGAAAGCATAACATATGTCTTCCAGCAATAGCTGTCTCTTGTGTAACCTCATGACTTAACAGCACTGATAAATGTACAAAGCTCTACTAACAGTAGGAACAGTGGATTTTTGAACACATGCAGTAATGAGTTAATTTAATGAAATTTTGTGTCAGGGTTAGAACCAACACTTTCTTACCATTATCAGAGGCCCAATCATGCAGGTTGAAGACAGACTTCTAGAACTACAGTACTACAAGTAATTTTTGTCTCTTTCTGCTATGGAAAAACAGAGGAAAACTTTCATGCCACTCCTGAAACAAACTAAAGGTCATCCTCTGAACAGTATCCAAAACTTAGTATTAGACAAAAACTGCTGTACTGCAGACTCCAATAGTTTGTCAGTAGTTCATTGCTCCATGCAGCAGCAGAATGAACAAGGCTTGACAGAAAGTATTTAACTAATTGAGTCTAAATTTCTGCATTTGGAAACCCCTTGGTGTTCCAAAACAACTGCTGGCAGCAGTGAAAAGTTCAGCTGCGGATACGCATGTGTTCATGTGAAGGTACAAAGGAACCAAGCACTGGTTTATTGACAGAAAGGAAGGCAGGGTCAGCCAGTTCTGCGTAACAGCACAAGCATCCAAACTACAGCTGACAGCTTTCAAAGGGCTTACGGAGCCTCACCCAGAACTAATGTCTCCTTTTTTCTCTTCTAAAAAATTCTGTGTGTTTTCTGCAAAATAAAGGACTACCTTTCCTCAGTCTGTTCGTATTGCCTTCTTTATTTGGGGTGTCTTTCCCTTCTAATCATTTATAAGTGTGTAACATTTCTGTTTCTTCACAAGTAATTATCTTTTTAACACTACAGAATAATCCCACAGTATAGTTTATGGCTCGTGACCAAACTTTTCTAGCTGTCCAAGTGTTGCTGTGATGCTGTCACTGCTCTGAATATCCCTGGCAAGCACAGCAGTCATTCCCCAGTGGTACAAACATTTCAGCCAGGTACTGGGATAGCTGTACAAGGCTGCCTTCCCAGAGGAAGGCATGTGGCATTGAAAAAGTAACTGTGAAAAGTGTATGAAATTAGGATACAAGCTTTTATTTTCTCTCCACTGTATTTTGAAGGTTTTGAAAGGATGGCTAAAGCACCTGACACCCAGCTTCTCTCACCTACGAGGTTTCAAATGGGGACATTGAGACAAGCACAGGAGGAGGCTGACTCAGCCACCTTAGCCATGTGGAGGGTACAGCCAGAGCTCACTTTTGGAAGACTGAACTGAGGTAACACACACCTACATCAACTTATGTATCTACATTTCTCCCTCCAGTTTAAGGAGAAGAATTTAGGATACCTTTCCCAGTACACTGAGATACTGCATTCATCTCAGATCTTTGCATTTAGACTATGAGAGGTTTTGGAAAACATTTAAAATGTAAAAGAAGGAGAAAACATCCTCAAATATGATGGTTTAACAAAAGGGTAAGGAATCCTTCTGTCTCTTGCTATGCAACCTCGTAATGGTTTTCTTTTGAGACTCATTTTTAACTGAAACCAAAAATTAAAGTTTTCAAGGTAGCTAGAATCAATTACAGTTTGCATGTGTAACAAGTTTGATTATAATAGGGGTTTTCACTGCTATGTTATCTGAGAAAATCAAAATGTAAGATATGCATAGAAGCTGGTTGAACCTTTATCTTCTTCAGTAAAAAGCAATATTAAAATATAGAATTGCCAATATTTGTATTTAAATAAATCTTATTCTTACCATAGATCAATAATGATGATCATGACCTAAGTATATCTCAAAGTTAAGCATTTTAATACATAAAACTGTGTATAAACACAGTGTATGAACTGTGATGATTTGACACTTTCACAGATCAGAAACTGTTCTGCAGCTGAATATCACATACAGTTAGTATTGTATTTTGGGGGGAAATGTTGGAATTTTACATTATACAAATTTATTAATAACACTTTGAGGATTAACATAACATGGTCAAGAAATATAACACTAATAGCAATCAATCAAACAGACACTACTTCCTACTTTGTTCAGCTCTAACTAGAAGAGTACAGCAGCTGATTCAACTGAAAAAAATATCTTAATTACAGACCTTTTAGACTATTTAAATTCAATTTTTTAGCCAGAAATTACTAGATATTCAGACCATATCTATGTTTGCAACATGAAATCCTAATTTATATTCAGTTAACCAAGGTGCAGGAATTATTCTTCCTAGTTTGACCTTCTCTCCAGAAAATCACTTCTGGATATTTTGGAATCAGACAAAAATAAATGAAGTCTAAAACCTGATGGCTGATAAGTATTTACATCACTTTAAACAAAATTACTGTCCATGCTAATTTGTATTCAACAGGGGGGGGAAAGATGCTGGTGTTAAGTGCACAAGAAGAAAAATTGAGATAAAAATGGAAGCCTGCCTATAAACACAATGTCCAAGAAAAATAATGGATTTTAGAGAACATCTTCTCCTCTTAAGTAACAGATGTTGCTGAACTGATTAAAAAACCCCAAATATAGCTTTGTGGGTCATAGCGTGCAACCACAACTGAAAAAATATTTAGTGGCCTTTTAGTTAAAGGAGTGGAATCAACAATATTACCAAAACACAAGACAGTAAATTCTCTGAGCACACCAAAGAGACTAAGCCCAATATTAATCAGTCATAAATGCATGATTACCTTTTCCTTCAGTTACACTAGTGATATTTTGGAATCTGGTTGTTAAAGTAATTGAAAGCTGATTTTTCAGGTTGAAGTGCTTAAAGAAAAGAGTAACATGGATGGCAGCTGAGATACCTGGAGATGCTCAGATAGATATAGGTACAAAAGTCAAATATGTCAGTAGAAGAGAACACCCCCTCTTATTAACAGAATAATTCCACATGCAAATTCAGTAGTGAAATCAGTATGGTCCTTTTTCACAATGCTAAAAATATGACAGGAGTAAATGGAATTTGAAGAAACATTCCAGTTCTCATATTTTCTAGAAATCTGGTCTTTTCTTTTAAGCACGTAGATTTTAATAATCTGAGTCTTCCAATTAAACAATTTTAACACTGTTGGAATTATGTGTATCAACAGTACTTCGTATTTTCACACTAATTTTAAACTAACTAGCCAAATTTTTATTGTTGTTGCTGAAAGCTGATAATTGTAGCAAGGTGAATTGGACTGTAATTTTTTAAGAAGAGAGGAAAAAAAAAGAAGCAACCTAATGGATGTCTTGGACTAAGCCTAAGTCTAAGCATGTCAGTCTATGCAATGTGTCATTACTACTAAATCCATAGCAGTCAGAAGCATTAAGACAAACTTTACCACCCTCATCAAACAAAAAGTGATTAAATCCTTCAGCAGCTTCTTCCAGCGTCTGTAAGGGTATGCATTATTCTCTATAACAGAAGAAATTTACGCTGAGGGAAAGCTTTTCAACAGAACTCTTAAAATACAAGTTAAAGGAGTAGAGATGAGCTAAGGCATTTCTCTAGCAATCACGATAATTCTTTGATCTTTTTCATTCCCTTTACATCAAGGATTTTATCCAAATAACAATAGCTTATCAGCTGCAGAATACATACATATGGTATGTTTAGATTACCAGATAAATGCATATTTTTTAAAAGGTTTGTGGGATGTGCAGAATATGCTGAAGCAGGAAAAAAACCAACTGTGCAATGTAACAAGTATTCTTAATGTTTCTTTATTAGTTTATAGAAACCTGCAGCTAGTAACAATCTGCCTCTCACAGTTTGGAGCAAAGCTACTGATACACAGCTACTTTGCATTGTTTTCCCTCGGGAAGTTGCCAAGAACACTTACATTCAATACAGAATTAAACTTCTCACAGCTAATACAGTACGTAAAATTCATGAACTTTTTCAAACATGATCTATAAAGGAGGGAGTCTAGAGTCTACAGCACTCATGCATTAACTGGCTTTCTGTGTTGTCCTATACATTTTTTCTTTTTTTTCCATACAAGTCTTCTTCAGCATTGACAGACCTGTATTCTTGAAGATGACAGATGTTTACAAAAAGTCTCTACTTAGACATGTTACAAAAATCAAATTATAACTGAATAATTGTCTGACTAACATTAAACTTTTGTGCTTAATGAGATTTAGTTAAGAATATAAGCTCAGGAGAACACTGTTAATTTTTATACTTGTTTGCGTGCTAGATAAGAAAGGGATACCATGCAGAAATTCAAACCTGCCTGGCATTGGTTTGTCTTGATTAAAATTCAGCACATTAAACTGGTCAGATCTATGGCTATATGACATACCAGAACCATGATATCTTCCAATTTTGGATCAACAGTGTCTTGCAAAGGTTCATTTTGACCTGCACTCTAATTCGGCACATTCTAAGAGCTAAAACTTCGTTTGGAAGGGCGGGTAATGAACTACAACAAAACACAGAACTTCAGCTGACACTTTTGAATTGCGGAATTAAATCAAAATAATGCTTTCAATTTGGCAGCAGCATATCTGACCAAGACTAAAGGCATGATGAAGTCAATAAAATCTTGTAAAATAATCTTCATGCACAGAATGGCACTTTTGAACTATCTGGTGCAACACAGTGAAGTACGTGAATTGCAATAGGTGGAATGAAGAACGGAGCAAAGAAAAGACGCATTCACAATGAGACCTGAGGCAGACAAGTTATTAGTCAAAAGGCATCTCAGGTGGTAATTGTAATACTTAATAAAGGTAATAACTGTAAAAGTCCTATGCTTCACATTTTAGATGAGCTCTCACTTCTGTAAATATTCATCAGCACCTCTAGGGTTAACTCCTTATTAAACTGAGCTGAAAGACATACAAGTCAGTTGAATCGCTTTTCTGGGAGATGCTTAGGGAGTGTAGTCAAATTTCTGCTTCACAGAAATATTCAGGTGTGGATGTTACTGCTTCAGACTCTGTATTTTGTTTTGCCATGATCATTGATAACACAGATGTGCTGAAAAAAACAGAACAGATTGCAAAAGTATGGTTGAGTGCATTATTAATTATTAATTAATTGTTCAGAATACATAGGCTTGGCCAACCTAGTGATCTTACCATTCCTCTTTCCTTTCCAAACATCTGGAAGTGAATTCCGATTTCACTTTCTAGCTACAGCAAGTCTTCCCACTTGGAATTCCCAGCTTTGAGGTGCACCCCTGGGAGTACCACAAGAAGCAAAGGAAAGTTTTGCACCTTTTTTCCATCCTCACCTCTCTGAGAAAAGGGACGGGCAACATAGCATTCAGACAACCCGTCTGACCTGTGTCTGTGTTTCACTTTTGCTGCTGTCTGTGCACATACTGGCAGTGGTGGACCTGAGCTGCCCTAGGCTCACAGAAGATGGAAATTTAGGGAACTCTTAGAGAGAGGGAACTGTTCACAGTGCTGAGCAGGGACTCCTTTGGATTATTTGAAGTTTTGCAGGGAGTTTTGCACTCACTGAAAGTATCCCAATTCCCAACCACATCAAAGACATAACTCCAAAGGGCCCCAAGGAGAAGACAAATTGTGGGATATTTATAGGAATAAATATGGGAAAAGTAGATCAGGGACTTTTTAAACAATTTTCTTTTTATAAGAAACTTACGTTTAGATCTCTGAAGTGCTCATTGTAGTCTAAGGCATAACCTACCACAAATAAATCTGGAATTTCAAATCCGTAATCTGTATTGAGACAAGTAACAAACACCATCAATACAAGATCAGTGGCAGTTATAAGCCCTTAAATTCATGTGTGGTTCTCAACAAGCAAACTCTATATGTAGTCAGCTGGGGCTATGTTACTTTTGAATCTGAGACATCATGGTCAGCAGTAGCCCCATAACCAGTTCCTAGTCATAGAGTACTTGTGAAAGGGATGTGAATAGTCAGAGGAGAGGAGAGGATAATTTTGTATAAAATTATCACTGGCACATTGTGGAAGAAAGCCAAAATCAGAGCTGGAACATTCTGCTTGCATTTGGAAGTTCCATTGGTATATGTGTGTGAAGATTACTGTCCCATATCACAGTAATGATGGAAAAATGTAGATTATTAAATCAGAGTAACTTTCAGAGATCTACATATTTTCTGCCACGAACAGCAAAATCTATCTTGTATTTTATGCTACCAAAACATGTCAAATGCTTCTTAAATTCAAGCCCCAACCTTAAGAAGATTCAAGCACATGCTTAACGAAGTAAATGCATGCAGTGCACCTCAATTATACAAAGCACAAACATGCATCTTTTTGAATGTGAAGGTCTGTGCAATATCAGCACCACATAAAACAAGTTAGACTCTTTCCAAATTGTTCTCTAAATAACTAGAGGAAAACCCAATCCTAAGGACACAAAAATAGGTCCACATAAAAAATTCTACAGGTGTTCAGGTAAGGAATTCATTCAGTTGTTTAAGATGGAAGGTTATATGTGCTTTGCAATTGTAAATTTAGGTAAGTGAGGAAATGCTACATCACTGCCAGTGATTTACAAAAGAGGTCTCTGATGTTTTATAAAATTCATCACACTGTGAATAAACAAGGACAAAATTTGTTTCATTCAAAAGTTAATACATAAAAATATAAAGCTACCCTTCAAGAAATAATTTTATTGCCTCTTTTATATGTTTAACATTAGTGAATTCAGTCAAATATGCCTTAATTTACTGGATTAAATTCTAAATGTTAAAAATACCACTCCACTGTATATAAAAAGTTGTACAACAAAATGTTTGGATCACAGTTCAGATAACAGGGCTAAAACCTCAGGGCCATGACCAACGTTTAAGTAACTTTTGCTTTATAGATTTTCCCTCTCTCCCACATCCCAAATCAAAACCTTTCATGCTGCCTCCTGGTACTCACCTGCCTACTCTCCTCCTACCCTCCTCCCCTGCTCATCTGACCAGAGACTTCTTCAGTAGCAAATATGGTCAACCACTTCTAGGTGGTTCTATTCTTTTCGTATTTAGCCACATACCTTATTATGATGTTATTACATCACTTATTCTAAATATGACAATTGCTTGGTATAGCTCCATTTACAGCTTCATCATAACACAGTACAAGAACCAATAATTTAGAGAGAAGTGGTGCTGGTGTGGTGCAAACTGAACAGCAGGAGAAAGTTTAAAAAGCCCAATTTATCTTCTGCTTTTCAGGGGGTGGGATTTAATTATAATATCAGTGTTTTCCCTTTGAACAATAATACTTAGGAAAAAAAAGAACTGCTTTTCTGAATAAAAAAAAATTTAACACTTGTTAATACTTAGTCACAATAAAACCTTTCATGCCCAGATGGAATCTTGCAGCTCTTCCAGGGAGCTGCAATGAGGAAGGAAAAAAGAAGAAATGGATATTCTCTTTGATATTGTTTGTCAGAGACAGAAGATAAAACACTGACCTTTCATTGATAAAACTAAACCCTTTCAAAATGTTTCAATAAAGTTGGTATTCTGCAGAAAACCTAAGTAGAATAGGCTTTCCAAATGACAATTATACAAATATACAAATCCTTCCATTGCATCCCGTAGACCCATTGACAACTGGTATTTTACAATGCTTCTAGCAGTCCATAGAATGTTATGAAAGTGATAGAGTAGTGGTAACAACTTCTACTGTCAAGTAGAGATTTTCAGAACACTTACAATCTGGTCTGTACCCATCAGGCCGAGATGTTCTTTTCACCAACAAACTGTAATTAAAAATAAAATAAAACCCATTTAAATCTAAATATGTAACTGAATAACACACATAAAAACTATTCCCTTTATCAAAAATCTTCTGGGCCATGTGAATCTCTGTTCTTGTTCTGTTTCTCTTCCTGACAACATCCTGATTGCAGGGAAAAGCTGGGTGTATTCCCCTCCCAAGTCCATCAGCACCAGTCTTGAAATGGCTGGAGGGTCATTGCCAAGGCAGGACAATACACAAGCATTTCCCCTCCTTTCCTTCACCCTCCCCTTAGTGACTCAGGCAGCTCCTATGCACAGCTCTCCTTCATACTGCAGCATCAAATTAAAGCAGGATGTCTGATAGGGAATCTACTCTGGAAAATATGCTGGACTAGATTAATTAATTTCTAAATTTTGTGATCATTTTACTCACCTTGCCACTTTAATCATTTTCGGCTGGTATTTTTCTATATTGTTAAGCAGAACCTTCATGGTCCTTCCAGTTCCAACAATATCCTTATAAAACAAGAAAAATAAAGTAAGTAAAACACAAAGGGAAGCTGAAAGGAGGAAATCTGGACAATGACTGAGAAGTTCCACACTCTTATTTTGTGGAGATTATTTATTTTTCCAGTGCATTGTAAACCACATCCAAAAAAGGTTATAATTGAGCTTACACTCTTTGAAGCAAGCACTTTCTATTCATAAAATTATCAATTCAAGGACTGTCCACTTCCTCTTGAAAACAGCTATGTTGCAAGTACTTGGGATGTATCTCGGGACCAGAGATGACTCTACTGGGCACTGCAAGGATGCAGGGATTAGACTTTCAGTATTATGCTTGAGATCACAGTATGTCAACATGTCTCCATGTCGGGACCAAATCTGCCCTATTTGTTGTTTTATTAGCACAGTACAAATGTGATCTCTCCAGAGCTGCCATATCCAATATCATCTCAATGAGATCAGTAGGTACCTGGCTAGAAAACTGACCATGGAGAGCAGCTGTTGATCCTGAACTCTGGGGGTGCATTAGCAACATCTTGTCTCTGCCCTCCAGGTGTTTAATAGCATTAAGGAAATTTGCTCTGGACATTTTTAATTTCTGTTAAAGCAGCTGGAATTAGTAAATTGGAGCCCTGAGCAACTATTCTGGTAACCAGCCATCTCTGTGGCTGATGGCTTTTTTCCCATCCTTTGCTAAGAGAAGAAATTTCAACAGTATACAGTTCGTTACACAGTCCAGCTTACTTCCCACACAAGCAAACTGGTTCTGAAATGCCAGGCAGATCCTAATGTGCTCTCTAGCTGTCTCAGTTGCTTATTCAACATTTTCAAAGAGAATCACCTGTCTTAATTATATGAGAATTTGTAGCACCAGTGAGGTGATGTTCTTTCCCTCTGCAACTGAACACTGCTGACTTACATCAGCAACAGCTCTGTGATGGGCTGTCCCCCGGGGAACACTGCTGGGTGGAGAGCTGGATGCAGGAGTCAGGGGCCTTGAGGGAATGACTGACACTCCCAACCAGACTGAGAACAACCCTGGGGCTGTAAAGCATATGCAGGGCCACTACTTCAAAGTCATGCACCTGAGAAATGCAGGGCATCACTGCAGTTGACTCACTGTCCTCCAAGGAACAGAACAACTTGAAGAGCAGGAGTTGATGAAACCATAGAAAGAACAAATCAAATGAGGCAGAACAAAGACTCCTGGGTACCATGAGGCAGAGCACCAGTTAGAGTGACAGCAAGGTAGTTTCATCTGTCATGCAATTGCAGAAAGACTGAGAGGCCATTAAGCAAATCAACCCCTCTCCCTCTTGACCACGTCCCAGTGAGAGAAGTGTAAACACAGACAGGATTTAGAAACTGAGCAGCCAGCCATGATTTGGCTGTGTGACTTTATCTAAGTACAATATGACATAACCACCCAGCTTACCTCCACAATTAGAACATTCTGGAAGAAACAAACAAAAAGGAATACAATTACATAATATTCACATAGTAAAACAAACAAATGTTTCAAAAAGGGAAATGAAGATAGGTCCATGTGCATATGTACAACACAGTAGGACACAAGTTTCATTTTTCCTGTTTCATTTTTGTGCACTGAAAAAGAGCCAGCCATAAGAGCAAGCCCTGCAGTCAGGGACCACAACTTAATTCAGCTCGTCTAGATTATCCTCTTTGTCCAAGAACGGATGTACCTTTGGAAAATAAAATTAGATGGAAGAAATCCAAATAGGATGAGCTTCACTTCATTCCAGTGTCTCTAGCTGAGTACTGCAGTGTACCCTACAGTTCACTAAAATACTATTTCCAATGTTAGTATGAGAATACAGCAATAATATTCTTTCTCTGAAATAAATGCTCTTCCTCCCTCCACCCACACCCCAGCAACTTCATAGTAAAGGATCAGAGGCCAAGTTGTAACACCCACTCTCATACTGCAAAGCACTCTCTTTCTTTTCAGATACTGCTGCTAAAATCAGTATTATTTGAAGAGAAGAGGACTGGCCCAGCCAAGAGCAGTGATGTCAAGCTTTATGACAGTATCATCACACAGGGTGAATCTTTTTGCTGAAATGGTTCATCAGTGTTCCAGGAATTACAATGTCTAAGGAGACTTCAGTTCTTCTACTAAAAGCAATAATAAGAGGCAATGTCCTTATTAGAAGAAATAAAAATCTATTTATTAGTAGGCATGATCATATGCATGATCAAAAGGATGGACTCTTACAATCTTGCATTAAGATCTACTTTCTGAAGTGAAACCTGCAGTAGCAAGAGGGAAGTTATTTCACAAATACCTTTATCTATCTATCAATGTATACACCTTACATGGATGTGCACGCTGTGTGTCCTGCAAAACCTCAAGACCACATAGTTTCGTATCCATGCAGTATCCACCAGCCTAGTTTACATTCCACTCCTTCCTATCGGGCTTGTTGGCTTTGCTACATACATAAGAGACTGTTTAACTTCCTTTTCCATAACAGAAACCCAAGGCTGAGAGTTGTAAGAGAGACTCAAAAGAAGGAGTGTGTGAAAGGAGCATGCTCACAACCAGCACACCTTTAAGAGCTTCATTAACTGACATGTAAATAATTTTTAATCTTCAAACCAGAAATAATTAATATAGATTATCCATATTTATATTCATACTGCAGCTCTCCCTAACACTCACAGTGCTTGGTAGGGAAACATGGCATACTTCATGCATTAAGCACTACAGAAACACGTTACCACACACTGTATTATACCTGGATGCTTCTGAAATGGCAAAACACTTGGTAAAGGTGTGGAGGGAACTCCCTGCAGCAGCTGAGCAAATGTCAGCAATGGAGATACCATGCAAGAAAGCCACTAATTTAGACTGAGCTCTGGTGGAATGTATATTAATCTTGGAGGGAGGCTCCTTTTTGGTGTTTTCATAACAGGTTTCACTGGTGGTTATCCTACTTGGCACTCCTGACTTTCAACCTCTGCTGACACAGACAACTTTGGATCTCAAACACCTAGTCCTGTGAAGGCAAAAAGTTAAAGGCCTCTTAAAAACAAAAGTCTGAAGACACCATGTCTCTAGAAACTTCTCCCTTCAAGAAAGAATGGAAGTATATCAGTTGTCTAGATAAGATGAAGAGCCAAAACCATGTTCAGGAGAAGCTTATGACAGGTGTGTAGGAACACATTTTTTTGAAGGAAACCATTTGGATCCAAAATCAATTTGGTTCTCATCTGGCTTCCTGTATGAAGTCATAAGTGGAAAAACACTTCTGAGGACTAGCTCAGGACACCTGGGTCTGAGACATAAGGAAATTACTTGATTCAGTCAGTGGACACCTGAAGATAATGTGCAGGAGTAATGGCTTAACCACGCCAAGGAACTTGTACAGCTGGTGACATATGTAAACATTGATGTGTTTATACACACACACACACACATAAATAAATAAATAAATAAATAGATAGATAGATAGATAGATAGATAGATAAATAAATAAATAAATGTGTATATATATGATATAGGGAGAGAGCAAAAGAGTTGACAAGGAAAGAACCCCACCAGAACTAAAAATGGAAATGCAGTCTTTTAGTACCAGGCCCAGTGAGAGTAACCAAGATCAAACACAGCCCACGGATCTCAAAGCAGCTCCACAGTGTTGAGACAGGTTCAACGAAGTCAGTCTATGAGGCAGGGTCTGGGTCAATGTTTTCAGTAATGAACAGGTTTGGCTGAAGCTGAGCTGAAGGTCAGTACCCACACAGCACAGATCAGGCATGGACTAAGAGCCCAGGGCTGAGCTGGTGTTCCTGTGCCCACAGGTGTGAGTAGAGGCCCCAAGGGACACAGGTCATGGCCATTAGCATCTATTAGTGCACCTCTTAGTGCACAGTGACAGATTGAGAGAAAAGCAAAGTCCTGGGACATTTCATTGACAGATAAATAAGTTTCTTTGCTACCACAGTTGCTTCAGCTGTTCTGTCAAGATCAGCAGTAGGGATTCTCTTGCTTGCTCATGTGTAGGAATCACAATGTTGGACAGAATAAGGGGACAGCAGCCTCCCTGGCCATGGAATTTGGGTTAACCAATAGGGAGGAGCAACCTTACTATTTAACTTGTGAGAAAAAAAATCACAGACATTAAAAGAAAATGGGTCTGAAGAGACCATGAAAGATCATCTTCTGTTGGGCTACAGCAGAAATTTTAAACTGTCCTTCACAGATACCTGATTTACCTCTTCTAGAACTTGATGAGTACTTCAGAACCTCTCCAGGGAATGTGTCTCAATACCTCATTATCTAAGAGAAAAAATGCAATTAGAAAACTTCTCTTGATATTTGGCCTGAACATGCTTTGAAGAGAACATGGACAAAGCTTTGTTTTCTTCTATATTTGAAAGACACATTTCCTCAGTTTCCTCTTCTTCAGATTAAACAACTTCTACTTATTCAATGTTTTCTCACAAGTTATATTTTCTAGCTTTCTGATCACTCTTTTGTTCCCCTCTGGAACCGGTCCAGTTGGTCAGAATCCTTCTCCACTTGTGGTGTTCCAAACCAGAAAGAAGTCTTTTCCAGTGTCAAGAGGAATAAAAGAACCACTTTGTATGCTTTATAAATAATCCTCATTTCTATGTATCCCAGTACAACAGTTACATCCTTTATAAAAATATACTGGTGTCTCAGGTGCAACTTGTGATCCACCATTTGACTCCAGGACTGTAGCTGAGTCAGTCCTCCCTCACTTGCATTTATGCAAAAGATTACTTCTGTATAAACACAGAAGTCGGTATTCGTCTTTATTGTCATTACATGTCATTCTTTGAACCAAATTCTTCAAATAATTTCTTAAGATCATAATATCTTGTAGTATTTTTCCAGGTAGTATGAGTACCATTAAATGCTAATTCTGTCTTTTCAATCATGAATTAAATATTGTATAGTCCCTCGAGAGCATGCTTTAATGCATCTCGTCTGACAGTGAAGCATAATTAACTGTTTCTTGAGAACAGCTTTCCAACCAGTTACACATCTGTCTAACAGAAATTTAATCTTGTCTGTGTTTCCTTATCACAAATGACTCATATGAAGGAAAGAGGATTAACGTGGATCCAGACATGCCTGAAAGGTTTGTCTGGCTACAGGAGTGATAGTCACCTGCATGTAACTTCAGCTGAAGTGTAAGGTCTCATATTTATTGACTAACTTGAGAGAGAAGGATTTTGGTGGATGCTGTCTTTCATCCCCAGAGTCAAGTAGTCCAACCGTTGCAAATCATATACATTGGGGAAGTTCCTGTAAGATGTCTAGGCCAAAAACCACAGATGCTGTTTTGAATTATGCCCATTCTCATTATTTCCAAAAAACTGATGAGGATTTTCTGTACTGTGGAGAAATCCTGTATGTAAGGCCTCTGTAGTGGAAAAGCCACTATAAAATATTTAGATATGCAAACATTTTGTAACTATAAGTAAGCAGGCACCCTAACTGTTCGGACTGACACTTTAATCTCTTATCATTATGCAGGGTTACTGTGTCTAAAGTCTCCATACTTTTCAGTCATTAACTGCTGCTTACGACCAAAGGCATTCAGAGTGGTTTGCCATCCTCTGGTACACAAACCCTCTCCTACAAAATACTGTGCTGGAAAACTGGCTGTATTGCTGGCTATCCCCTGCCTTTCTTCTGTTGAAGCAGTCTATAGATAGAAGATTTCACAAAAGGGATGGAATAGCAGAGTAGTAGAGGAACAAACTGCAAACTGCCAAGAAATGTTTTGATATACAGTGTCCAAGACTAGATAGTGGTGACATCTAATTAAAACTCATTGAAATAGATTAGCTTATCCTTGATCAGATGGATAGCAGAGGATGAAAGAAGAATGCAAGGGATACAACAAATTAGTACATTATCAGTAATTTCACTATCATTTGAAAGGCACAGCTGGCTGTGCCCAGCATCTCTTGTGAAAGGTCAGTTATGTGGAAGACCTTATTCAGCTTCATTGTGAAATCCTCATGTGAGCTGGTGTGCAGGAGACCGGTAAAACTCACCAGCTTGTGGTGCTGCAGTAGTAACTGATAGCTGGAGAAATAGGAAGCTAAAGGACACTGAAGAAAAGATCTTTTCTCAAGTATGTGTGTTTCAAGCTCCTGTACCACACAGATCAAGAATGTTTTGTCCTTTCAGATATATTTGAGACAATTACAAAGCAGGAAACCACATGAAAAGAAAAGTAATCCAGCCTTCTGGATTCTGTCTACTTTTGAAACTCAGAGAACAGGATATAGGAATATTTACTGACATGTTGACCAGACTAAAGATGGCTTAATTTCTCAGTAGAGCCATCTTCACCAATACAATCTCTGAAGTACATCCAGAAACCTAATAATGGTGCTAATATATCTTAGAGTGAGACAGAGTACAGTCAGTTTTTTAAAAATATGTCCTGGAAAGATTTCATACATAGTCCAAATAAAAAGGGATGCTGGCTTCAGAGAATGAAACACCTTCCTATTGAGTCATTGCAAAAGAAACAACATTGCAAAAGAATCAGCTTCCGTTACTGATGGATCAGAGGGATGGCTTGGAGCTGATATATTTGGATGACTGTGATTCATTCTGTGTTTACATCATTTTTTACCAGGTAGCTGGCAGAAGGTAGGCTGGTACAACATAAAGTCAAAGAATACCTCAAGTTGGAAGGGACTCATAAGCACCAGCAAGTCCAGCTCCCTGCTCTTTGCAGGACTACCTAAAACTAAACCATATGACATTGACCAGGTGCTTCTTGGTACTCTGACAGGCTTCAGATCCTGACCACTTCCCTGGGGAGCCTGTTCCAGGGACTTGAACACAGTTTCAGTGAAGGACCTTTTCCAAATGTCCAATATGAACTTCCCCTGACATGGCTTCATTCCATTTCCTCCTGTCCTGTTGCTGGTCACTAGAGAGCTGTGTGCACCGCCCATCTTGTGGAAGCTGTAGGCTGCGATGAGGGCACCCCTCAGCCTTCACTTCCCCAGGCTGGACAACACAAGTGACCTCAGCCGCTCCTCAGAAGAATGCCCTTGAGTCCTTGCACCAACTTGGTTGTCCTGGACACACTCTGATAGTCAGAAGTCCTTCTTGCACCGTGGCACACCTCAGCACTTGGGGTGACACTGCCCCACTGCAGAGCAGAGTGGGACAACCCCCTCCCTTGCCCTGCTGGCCATGCTGTGCCTGATGCCCCCAGGACAGGACTGGCCCTCCTGGCTGCCAGAGCACTGCTGGCTCATGTTCAACTTGCCATGGACCAGGACCCCCAGGTCCCTATCCATGGCGCTGCTCTCCAGCCTCTCATTCCCCAGTCTGTATGTAGAACAGGGATACCCTGTCCCAGGTGGAGAATCTTGTTAAATTTCATACGATTGGTGGTTGCCCAGCTCTCCAGCCCATGCAGATTTCTCTGGAAGGCCCCTTACCTTGGAGGGAGTCCACAGCCTCTCCTGTTTTAGCATCATTAGCAAATTTTCTTAATGTACATTCAATTTATGAGTCCAGATCTTTTATAAAAACATTAAAAAGCAGTGGCCCTAAAATTGTGGTTTTGAATGTGGTTCAAAACATTGTCTGTGAATCCGCTGTGGTTTTTAATGCAAAGGGGTGCTGTGAAGTTTAAAATTCTCCAATTTTGAGTGATCAGGGCACACACAACTTGCAACTCTGTACATGAACATTTGAACTGAGCAGAAATAATATTTGTGGTGTGAGCTGGATCTCCACATAAATAAAATTTACGTTTCCATATTAGTTTCTAAGACAGTAGTAAAAATGGCCCATAGCAGCACGTCTTGGGTCATCTAGAAAAAGGAGGTTTTTGACAATACTAGTACTATGTAAAATAAAGAAGAAATAATCTAATCCCCAGGTAGCATGTGAATTTGTCTCTCATGCTGAAGAGAATTCTCTGTGAATGTTAATTTTTTTAATAATGAACAGAAAACATGAAAAAATTGAAAATCTGTCATTTACTGCTTTTTAAAGCCACACACATTTATACACTGCAATAAAGTATCTTGTTTTTACAGTACATTTTAAAAAATCCTGACTTACAGTAAGATGAAAACTACTCCAGCACTGAGTCAATACATTTCTATTGTTTACCTTCCCACAGGTCAGTAATAAATGGAACAATGCCAGCTAAGAAGACCAAGCAGAGTAATGAGAACATGTCTGCCTCCTGTCTGACAGTAGTAAGTGATATGGAAATTATTTTTCATCTTCCTGGAAAAGAATAACATTTTTTTTTTCTAGACTTGGATTTTGTTCCATTTGGAAGACTGTTTTCAAAGGAAAATTGCTATGAAAGAGTAGTTCTTTGAAGTTAGCACTGAATTAGACTTTGAGGAAAACTGTCTTTGAATTAATATAAAATGTGAAATTTTAACAAGGTAAAAATTCAAAGCTGCACATTTAGAAAGGGGGAGTATTTCCCTGAAAGCTGAAACTATACTTTAATGATCAAATAAACAACTGCATTTAATGCAACACTACAGCTAGGAGGACAAACTCAGTTCTCACATGTATAGCAAGAAAATCAGGTAGGTACGTAAAGAGAGTATTTTCTCCTTAAATGTTTCAGCATAAAATCAGCAGAATAGCATACACACACTATTTTTTTCCTTTAATAGAAAGAAAAGAACAGAAAGACCTTAAAACTGAGAAAAGAAAAATTATTTGAGAACAGAAAAAAATACCTTAGAGTGAAGTAAGGTTTGTAGCAGGAAGTAATAGCTTTTATTTAATTAACAGCCCATTTCCCAGTGGGAGAACATTTTTCACAAAAGAACTTTGACCTTTCAGCCCACAGCCTCAGAGAGACCACAAAATACCTTCAACAGCTGAGCCTGGGAACAAAAATTCAGAACTGCTGTATGCACTCAAAATCATGGACTGAATAAAATAGTGGCTTTACAGCACATTATAATCCTCCACTGCAGCTGCCCTTCAACTCATTTATCAGTGTTCCACAGCTGATAATTTCCTCTCTTATTTTAGCTCAGAGGAATTCTTAACATTTTTATCTGCCCCTCTGGTCACAGGGCAGGTGATTATGTAGGGCAATCGCTTCTCTTATCCCAAATTGTCTGATTACCACATTAGGTTAAAATTAAGAGTTCTCCCAATCTGTACTTAGCTTGAAGTTTGCTGATTCTATTCAGACCAAAAGAAGGATCTGCATACTTGAAATTTCATTTCTTCCAACTATATCAGTTGCCTACTAATAATTTCCTGTTGTTAATTCCACCTTCAAACCTTGTCTCATTTACATCCTACAGTATGCCAGTACTGTACAGCAGGCTTCCAATGGATTATCTAAAAGAAGCTTAAGTAACGACTATGTGATAGGCAAATATGCAACCATATGGCAATATAAATTTGACAATGGCAAACTGCTTAATCCAGTAGGCAAAGGTATTAAAAAAGGCCATAGTAAAAGACAAAAAACTGTTCATATTCAGAAAAGAAAATTAGTTTCCCCATTTTAGCCATGATGACAGTTGACTATTGGTTTAACATGCCTGATATATGGAGGCTTCTCCATCAGGTCTCTAAATCAAACTTGTTGGTAGTTTAAAAGATACACTGTAGGTACAGTGAAGAAATTATCATTTGAGACCCTTCATTCTAATCACCCAGAAATTCAGACAAGATGATTTTGGGCCTTAGGATAAAGGAATCTCTAAACAAAGCCTTGTTTGTGAGGCCCTGTTGTCAGGCCAATTAACTGTCCTGGGAAGGAAAAAAAGAAAGGGAAAAAAATGAACCTTAATATGGGAAGATTGGCATAATTTGGACTGATGGAAATACTTTTATCTTCAAGTCCCCATTGATATCCTGAGTTCCTTCCTGTCTCTTTCTTGGATATAACTATTCTTAAACTACTTGGGAGTACTTGTAACATATTGTTAGTTATACCAGCTTGCTAAGTATGCATGAATACCCAATGTCAAGAAAAGGTGAGTTAATTTATTTGTCCAGTTCTACGAGTGAAAGCATACTCATAAAAAAAACCCCCAAAACCCCCACCACCTTCCCCCCACAAAATCTCTTTTTTATCAATCTCTATTTCTTTTTTTTTTGTTGTTTTATGGGGGTAAGGGGACAAAAAGCTACAATATAGCATATTTTCATTCCCTTAAGATAAAATTCCATTCAGTAGTCTGCATTTTCAGTTAGATTCTTTCTGAAGACACTTTTTCATGTGTACTCCATATCATCAGAATTACATAAATTGATAATGTGATTCTTCAAACTGAATTTTTAATGGATTTTAAGTTTACTCATCACACATGCAGTACTTTCTTTCTTAGCATTGTATTTGGGGAACCTCAGGTACCAGTGGTTAAACAAGACATTTTATGACAGTGCCATAGAGCTGAAGAATCACCATCAAATAAAAATTAAAGAAAAATGCATCAAGTTTCAGTGAAGAGGTTCAAAGGAAGCTACAAGGACTCCTGTGAGAAGTGAAATAATTTTATGTTGTGCACACAGGAATGAAATCCACAGATATTAACACTTCATCACAATGTCAGAAAATAATATGAAAGACTTCTGTAAAATTAGATATCTAGCTAGGAACTTTCTACAGAGTTCTAGAAAAGGTCACATATGTCTGATTTGTCAGTAGCAGCTGCTGATGGGAGCAAACTAGTTAATGTGTTAGTAGTCCACATATACAAACTCCAGCTATTTAAATTGTGTAAAACAAGTTCAGAATCTCCAGGAGTTAACGGAGTGGGGGACACAATGGAGCACCTGATGCTTTGTTCTCAGAGAGCATTGTGTCGAATGCTGTGCACACTCATGTTCTACTGGCAGCCATCTTCACAGCATCCTTCTGTTGTGCATAAAAAGTAGAACAAACTACCATAATTAATCTAAAGGTAATTCAGGAATGACTCATGTCTCCATTTTCTCAGTGGCATGAAGAAGTACAGTCTTCTGGTCATCTGGATTGGATGAGGATTTTCTGGACATAGGTGAAACAGGATTATGAACAGGTATGATGTAGAAGCAGGTAGACAGTGGCTGAGCAGAGCCCATGTGAAAAATGGGATAGGAATGCTGTAAAGGTTTTTTTATACTTTCCTTCCCCCAAAACAACAACAACAACAACAAAAAATAATGATGAATAGTAGAACAGATTACTTAACAAAGAAGTGCAATGAAAGGTGATTGACTTTGGAGAAGGAAAAAATAGTGTCTCTTGCTTCAGAAAAAACAGTTAAGAATGTTAGAAGAATAGACTGTATCAAATCTAATTAAGAAAAAATGCAGAAAACCAGGAGTGACTAAAGATGGCAGTTAAGCAGAGGTACTGAAGATGCGCAATGCTTCAAGACACAAAATCAACCTTTGAGAAGATGAAAAAGGCAAGGCTGCATGTCTGATAGGAATAAAGTAAGATGTTGAGGTGAGGGGGGGACATGACTATTGCCAAAGTGTATAGTGAATTTTGTATACCCTTATTGTCATAAAAATTGTCTCTCATGTACATAATGTTCTAAAGAGAATGGCATTATTGTTTCTGCAAATTTATGGGTGTTACTCTAGAAAGGAATGCTTATAGGGGAAGAAATCACAACATTAGTCAAGACTGAATACTAATGGAGAGAATTATAAGAAGCATAGAACCAATAGAATTCTGAGAAACAAACTTGAAATGGTGAGGATAACGTGTATATTAATCTAGAGAATAAAACATTGTGTTAGCTGCCATATGCATGGTTTATTAAATACTGACATGCTAACATATTTAGGAGAATGAAAGAGAAACAGCTCTCAGAACTGTTGCTGGAGCCTATGACATGCATAGAAAATGGTTCAATATAGTAGGAATGAAAGGAGAGGCATAAGAGAAGAAAGTGAGAATGCTTTATGTTCCTGGAACATCCTCCCAAATGACAAGCCGGGCAAGAAAATGGTAGACAGTGGATAAATTGATTTAGGCAAGACATATAAAGGAAGTTTAGAGATTTTATAGCCCAAATCCTGCCAGAAGGAATTGAGAAGAGCTGCATGGAGGACATCTTCTTCTGAGTGAAACTTCTTTTTTGTATGGGCTGATCAGTCATTTTAGGAGACCATCAGAGTGAGGATGGAGTGCTCAAACTAACACAGCAAAGTACAGAGAAAACACAAATATTCACTTCCCTTTTTTCCTGAGGGCTATTTATTACCTTCTGCACTTCTCTGAAAATGACAAAAACACTGGCTGTCAACAACATGTACTTAATATGAACAAGGGGAATTCATATAGAACATAAGCATTGACAGAATTTTTGAAATTTGCTGGCTCCATAATTGTATAGTACTAACTGTGTAACAACTCTGTTTTAATTTGAAGTTCTTATTCACTTTAAAACTAATAATGATTATTTTTGTTCACTTTCTATGCTGTATAGAAATAGGGACAATGACAGGATATATACTGATCTAAGTTTGACATCTAATATATTATACAACTGTCATAAGTATTTAACTGCAAAAATATATAAACTTTAAATTTATTATTTTATCTAACTTGTCTCATTTGCAAGGAGACAAGTCAAAGTGGTATAGGAGCTTTTTGAAAGGTTACAGGACATATTTTACATATGGAGTGATATACAGAATGATTCCTGTGATTGGAGACTTTGGACTAAAAAAACAGCTCCTAAGCTCTTCAGACATACAAATATAAGAGATAAATGGCAGTGCTACTCACAACTCTGGTACAGCTGAACCTACTGAAGTTTCTAGATGCTTTAAAATTTACTTTGCTCAAATGTCACAAATACTTGAAAATATATTAGGAATTTTTACAGTATTATACAGCATGGTTACAGTATTGATATTAAGCAGGGTTATATTGTTTGTTCTTTCACCTCATCTTCATACATTTTCATTGCCATCTTGTTGTGAAACAGATTTCTGAACAGTAATTGATTATCTCCCCTTTTCAAAATGTTTTCCCCTTGGAAAATTTCATTCTTGCCTCAGTGACCTTCTTCACATAAGAATTATTTCAAATGGGGGATGATTTTCTTCAGGTAACAGTTTGGGCAATTTGGGTCTGTATGCTAACTCTCATAATATTTCCCTTTTTCATGGTTTGGGTCATTATACATTTTTGCCTGGCTTATAATAATTTTATAAACAAAAGCATATTGTAGAGAAGTACAGAGGAGATATTATTCTGAAGAGCTATTATGCTTAACAGCTTCTTTCTAATTAGCTTTTAAATTTTTTTGCTTTCTTTAAGCTTTTTCAGAAAAAAACCCCAACATTATTATATACCAGCATGTTGACTCGGTAATCTGTTTTTCCGACGGGCAGCAAAGCATGAACATGCCTTAGTTCCTCTAGGCTAGCTGAGGTTCCAGCTATTATTACTTAATGAAAGGCAGTTCAACATCAAATCTCAGAATCTTTTCTCTTTAAGTTTCAAAATTGTTAATATTTATCGATACTTTTCAACTTTACAGAAACTTAATGGAACTTGTATTCCACACCCACACTTGTGCTTTTGAAAACACCTTCCATGATCGCTAAGTTAATGAGTTTTAACTCGGTATATTAATTTTTCAATATAATTACAATCTTTTCTTATTAAATACTCCAAGCAGGCAGAGGAAGAACACAACTTGCTTGATAGCAAGGAAGCTGAATTCTCTAAGTCTTCAACTAATTCACTCAATGACATTGGATGGTTACTGAACCAGCAGTTTTAAAAGCCAGCAGCTAAAGAGAGGTACTAAAAACACTTCAAGGAAAAGATTTACATGGCCTGTAGGAGGCTCTGAGTCAGCCCACAAATGGCTGATTAGTAAAATGTGCTGAATACTTGCACTAACTACTGAAGTCAACAACAGATGGAGGAGTTGGCATCCGTGGACATAAGGCCACTCCTTCACATATCCAACTTTAGACATGTAAGCATGAGCATTTGAGCCTAAGCTTTGCATTCCAGCTTTTCAAACAGTAAAATAAGTCTTAAGGAAACCCTGGTCTCACATGTTACAGTGAAAACGCTACTTCATTATTCCTACATCAGCTGTGTCACAGACAGCCCCACATACAAACAAACGCCAAACAGGCCCTTTGGGCCTCTGCTCCCCTGGCAGTCCCAGCTCTCCCTGCCTGCCCCACTTCAGCCTCCACACCCAGCCTCCAGCACTGGGCTCCCCCCCAGCAGCAATTTATTCCCAAACCAGCCCCTTCACACCACCCAAGATCCCAGCCTCCTTGCCCAGCTCTCTTAAACTATGTTGCTGCTCGGTCTTCTCCCCCGGTATCTCCCAGCCAAATTTTGTGTCCCATTCCATACCTGGGAACAGGAGAGCCAAGCCACTGAGAAAAACATTACCAGGATTTTCATTGTAGGAAAACAATTTACTTAATTTTGGTAAGAGCAGGACTAAATAGGGTGAAATCTTCCTTCTCTATCTGTGCCCATACACATATGGGCACAGATAAATACACAAAAGTCTTGCAAAAAATAATATTTTGCCCATTGAATTCAAACGATACTGGAAATATAATGTCTGGAAATAATCATGATACTGGAAATATCTGCAACCATTAATCAAGGAAATTTGGGATTGGAAGATGGGGAAGGAGAGCTGGGCTTGGAAGTTCAGAAAGTGAGTGAACTATGTTCAAAAAGAGAAATGTTAAGTAAGATGCACTGCCAGTTCTGCCTGTGAGGTAGAGAAACATATGCAAAATCATCATAGAAAAACAGGTAACTCCAGTGTTTGAATATTAGAAAGTAGCAAATTAATTAATATTTCCCCAGAATATGATTAACACTTTAGTGGTAATTTGGAAACAACACCCAGCAAGAGTATTTAGAAGTGTAAATTGAGTACATACATATCACTAAAATATTCTGAGTATAACAGCATTTTTAAAATTTAAGTTCTAGTTGCATCAAGCTCTATTTAATATTAATGAATATTTAAAGTTAAGCTTTTATCTTCTTTTTCTTGTGTGCTATAGTACAACAAAACAAATGAGTTTGCTAGGGCTCCATTTGAGTGCTTTGAAGAAACCAGTATTATCTAGAACCACCTAATAAAACAGTGACTGCACATACAGTACAAATAACAAGGTAAGTATTATGTTGCCTTAATGCACAAGTAAAGAATCCATTTTTTGACCATTTGCCACACAGACCATTTGCCTAATTAAATCAGCCTTCCTCCCTCTTCAAAGTACTGCTTTGTATTACCATGGTTGGATGAAAATGGCCTTTTCACTGCCTCAAACCACTCTCTCCCCTTACCACAAGGCTCAAGCTTAGTGCAGATTCAGTCATATAGCCAGCCTGATGCTGAAATAAAAAATCCCATTTGATTCTCTGAGTGAAAGGCTCCACAGCTGAATTTTGTGCAGTAGGCAAAATGGTATTAAACTCATATGCCGAATTCAACAGAGATATGCACTGTGCAGTTTGCTGGTATGCACCTACTGAAGGCAAAAAAAAAAGACATAAACAAGCTAAGGGGAAACATTACAGCACAAACTTTGCCCACACTCTCACTGAAGGTACATGTATAACTATTGGGAAATCCTGCACAAGGATGGAGAGGCTACATTCTGACCTTTTTGGGCATCTGCAGTCTGAAAGCAGTGGCATCACAGCAATTTAATACAGAAGAATAAATAACTTTGATTCCAGTATAAGTTTCTAACAAAAATTATATAGCTCTTCTCAAGTATTTTTAGTGAATTTATTTTCTTTCTTAAATTTAAAATGAACAAACCTTGCCAGTCAGCTTCGAAAGATCATCTCCTCCGATTATCTGCATATCTTGCATAGACTGATCATTCTGAGAGAAGAAAGATAAAACTTTGAAATTGGTTATAACTATATAAAATAAAAATATGAATGTTACCTTTTTAAAAAAAAATCTTGATTACTAGTTTTAGTTATGAATATTTTCTAATACTTGTTAGTTTTGGTGTACAAGAAAACTACACACTCACTTCTTCCTGTGGCTTCCTGCATCTCCTGCTTGTTTTTAAGCCAACATCAAACTCTAGGGTTTACTGTACTAGAAAAAGTTGCATCTTTCTTTTTAAAATAGTGTTCCCTTGCTTGGTATTTCTTAATATGACAAGGATTGACGAACATATTTATCCCTTTCAAAATGGCAGGACAGGAGCATCTCAACACTTGACCAAACACCGGTAAGCACATTCTTGGTTTGGAACAGTTTTTGGAAACACAGGCTAAATGTGCTTACATGTCAGCTCTTTTTGGAGGAATTCACTTAATTTTTTGTTCAGGGGGAAAAAAGTTTTGTAAAATTTATCACGTACTATCAAAAATATTTTCAGTGTGCCATGCAGTTTCCAGAGCTTTGTTTATTGAACTGACTCAAAGATAAAATCCTTGAGGTCAATTACTTAAATATGGCCAATGAGGTTGAACTAAATGCAACAGAATGGTATGTTTTGATTTTCCTGTTAAAAAAAGTTATTTTTTTAAGAATTCTTTTTTTTGCTGAATTTGTTTAACAGACATTTCTAGTCGAAATTCCTTCTGATGGAAAATTCTCAACCAGCTCTAGCTCCAATTCATTATCAGCAGAACACAAAGTTAAGATCACATAAGGGAGACACGTGGAAGCCCTACTTTTAAGGCAAGACAAAAGAGGCTTTAAAGAAGGTGGCAAATTAAAAAATACAGAGTCATGGCCCGGCTGTATGAACTTTTCAGAAAAAGCAAGAGCAGAAATAAGTATAGTTAACGTGGGGTTTTTGCCAAATTGATGCACATGCTAGTCTAATCTTCCTTCCCATAGGAAGATAGCCTTAGTCCAATTTTAATAATAGCTCCAGTACCACAATGTGACACTGTGGTTTACTGCTAACACCAGGAAGCTTCATCATTACAAACAACTGACAAATACACAATACTTGAATTCTCTGCTTTTATTTCATAAATCCAGTGCTCTGAAGCCAAATGTTTTTCCACAAGTAAATAGTGGCACATCAGGACTTAAAATGTGGGTAAAAATCTACTGGACTGAGAGATTTATAGCTGGTCTTCTTCCCCTCCCAAAGCAGGACAAGCAGAGGCAGCACTCGGAGGGTCAGAGCTGCCCCCTGTGCAGATGGAACCACACCTCCCCACACTCACAGCCCAGGTGACAGAAATTCAGGGACTTTAAGCACCTTTGCAGATACCTGATCACAAGCAATCTGGCAACCCCAGGAACTATTCGTGGTCCTCATGGGAATGGATTGTCTAAATTAATACAGCCTTCCTGAGTAACTGTAAGCAAAGGTTGTAGAATTGCCAGATGAGAATTTCTTCAAGTTTGCATTCTGCAGACCCACCAAAAGGCTCCCTGGCTTTCACTCAGACTCTGCTCTCCACAAAACTCTCACACCACAGCTTTGTAAGAGGTCCTTAGCAGTCATTGCTTTAAAAGACAGTTTTTAGACCTGCCTCCACTTTTTTTGCACCGGATCTGGGAGCTTTAGATAAATTTCATGCTGCTCTGATCCGTTTCCTGGGAAACAGAGCTAGAGCAGCAAAGAAGGTTACATCCCATACATTTTCTAATATAAGTTTCAATATTTCTTTTATTTTTGTAAAGAATAACAGAAAAAAAAGCCCAAACAAAAAACAAAGCAAGTAACTGATTTCCTCAGAAGATTATTTTAAAACTAAGTAAAAAGTAGAGATTGAGAAGATTTTAAGTTCCGGCTTAAAAGCATAAGTCTTTTGTTGTAAAGACAGGTCACTCTTCAAAAGTCAGGCATGTATTCAAGTCAAGACTATTATAAGACTATAAAAAGCAGATTGTTTCTAATATCTACCACAGCATGTGTAACCAAGGCACTGACAAAATATTTTTTCATTTCCAAATGAGAAAGTGTAGAATTTCATTAGCAACCAGCACACAAGAATGACTGAAGAGGCAGTTTGCCCTTAAGCTGCTAGTTGAGAAAGAGAAAGAGAAAAAAGATAACAGCGAGGTGCAATGATTAATGAATTTATTTATTTTTCACAAAAAAAAAAATCCTCTCTTTCAACAGTATTCACAGCAGCACTGTTTCCTTTGCATTTGGTATTTCTGGCTTCAGCTGAAAGGAAGATGCTGAAATAGCATCTTCATTGCTGGCAAGCAGCTAAGCAAACACAAAAGCCATTGAGAGCAGGGGGATCACAGCATCCCGTCAATCTCTGCATTCACACATTGGCTGTTGGGACACAACTGCACACATTTATGAAAATCCTGGTGTTGTGACTGGAGAACGAGTGCTGCCAAAGGACAAGGCTGAGTATTCACAGTGCCTAAAAACCATATCACTTTCTATATGGTTTTTCTATATGCAGCTCAGAACCCTCCAGCCAAGGTATTTTCAAAAAATTTAAAGAAATTCCTTGCATCATACTGGACAGCAATTCTCTTGCTAAAAAAAAAATAAATTCAGATAATTGATTTTAATGCCATTTATAACTATCTACATTTATCACTTAACTCATGTTGTAAAATACATACCTGCCCAACAGCAAGGCTCAATACCACGGTGTGACATTACCCTGATCATAATGTTCACATAGATAATTTGCACACTGTGGTTGCCATGGGAATCTCTCAGTGCATTTTTCTGAGTTCTCAGTTTATAATCTTGAAATAACACTGCACTAAATATTAAGTATAAAGTACAATGAATGTCAGGAAAGAAAAAAATCTGTTTCATTCAGTACCAATTAATGCTAATTCTGTTTGTTTAGTTTTCACGATCTCAACTAATTCAGAGCTTCTTTCTTCCTTTGTGAGTTGTTCCAACTGATAAAACGGAGTCTCTGAGGTTTCTTATAAATGCAGAAATATGACCTGAAGCTTCATTTTCTGTCACCCAAAGTTCCTCAATACTTGTTTTCTAAAATCCCTAAACCGTATCAACTCTTTTTTTGTTTTCAATATTTGACACTAAATATATTGGCTTGGATAGAGACAGCTCTAAATCACACTAAATTTTGGTTAATGCAGCACAAAATTTTTAGCAGCTGTTTCTGACAAGATGCGATGCATTGTGTCACATCCCCACACCTCATCCAAGCTATATTTCTATTTTTTTCTGTGCTTAATAAATCTGCATTTTCCAGGATAAATCTCAATTTCTTTAGTTTTAATTACTGGGTTGGGATTTTTCACTTGTTCATCTTTGTTTTATAATTTTATTTAATTCTAGGAATACTTGATGAATTAAGGCAAGAATGTTATTTCCATCGCTATTTTTCATGGCATGCAAGATAAAACTTTAGCTTTCTATGTAGATTGGACGTATACATATTTAAATTCCACCTATACTAAGTCATGTGTTTTGAACTGGGTGGGGCATGGAATTATTACATCTCTTTTACATCTCCTGAGATCAACGTTTGGACATAATTCAAGTTACAAGTGAAATGAGTTGGGTGGTCTCAGGAAAATTCATTATAAACAGCATTGCTCATCTGAAAATTGCACCAAACTGTGAACATCTGTTACTCTTCTGAAGAAACAGAATCTGGAATACATTAATACTGGGCTCAGTGAAACAAAGATTCTTTAATCATGGCAAAAAAAAGGAGCTTTAACAGAACAATTTAAATGCATAACTAAACTACAAAATATGGACACAAGGTCATTATGACACATCAAATTACTACAGGCTGCAGAGTTCATATGGAATTTCTTAAAAAAATGTGGTTACCTTTTTCTCCCAAAATTCATCAGGGAAACTCAAAACAAAGAAGAATGTGACCATCAGGCCTGTTCTATGTTGGTTTTGTCCCCTTGGGTGATTCAGCAGACCCTCCAACATGAGAGTTCCCATTAGGACAGCTCTTTCACTTCACACCATCATTCCACCTCCTACAACTGGGTTTTCCCATGAAGGTTTTGACCAAAAAGAAGTCAATGACCATTCAGTTGTCCCTAGGATCCTAGGATGGAACTAAACTGCTTTGCAACCTGCACCCTGAGAAATACTTCAAAATGTGAATAAGTTGGTTGGGGAAGTGTCAGTATGGCTTCTACAGGATCTGTTAACCTATTTTGGCTAATAGGTAAAGTCAAACTGATATATACAGTACAGGCTATGAAATATTCTCAGAGAATCAGCAGAAGTTGAGGGGTAGTATATAAAATGCTGTACTTAGAAACAACATACACTTGAATCATTACAATTTTGGGTTTCTTCTCTCAACAGCTAAGAACAAAAGACCTCAAGGGTGTGGAAAATGAGCTGTTAGTTTTCATGTCAGGCAGCTAGAAGGACTATTCAGGTTTAAGTAGGAATATTCGGAGGGCAACCAGCTAAGCTGGAGACTTGTAAAATGAGTGGGAATGATATGGATCTCTTCCCAGTAAAGACTGGAAAGTTTGCCTTCCCTTACCCAGAATCAAATGTATACCAAAGGCCAGACTGCAACCTCTGGAGTACACCCACATTCAAAATAGTCAAGTGCCAGGTCGCTGATATATTTTTAAGAGGTACCTTGAATACCTTGCAAACAATCCAGCAATGCTGAGCCAAGTGGGAATGGCATGCAGTAAACTGGCACACACCCACTGCCAGAACATCCCCTTTCCCGCAGGGAAGTACAGGTACATGTGCACTGAAGCACTGAGAGCTTTGTGCAGCTCTGAGAGCTTTAAAGCTGCCTTCCTGAGCTGACCACACCACTGATTGTGCTGCACTGAGACTGGCCTTATTGCTGTTGCCAGGATAACAGATGATAGCAAATTTTAAACTGCTGTAGGTGTATATCTAGCAGAGTTCTAGTTACCACAGTGTAAGACATATTTTACTTCTGTAGGGGTAGATCTACAATGTAACTCTTCTGAAGATTTACTTATTTTTTATTCTATTTCTTCCTTGTTGTTACTCCTTAACTAAAAGCCCCACCACTCAGGTTTGGAACTGCTTCAAATTCAGCCTAGTCTATCCAGTTCCAGGGAAGGCCAGAGTTTTGCAATGAGGAAGTTGGCTTTGGACAGAGAAAGACAAACAATGAACTTACTGACAGCAAGGTACTCCTTATCAGCTGACCTGTGGCAACACCTGGGTATATTTTTTCCCTACTGTAAAAGCAAAGCAGCTCATTCAGCTTAAACAACAGTCCAGGAAACAGTAAGTTATTAAGCTTAATAAAAGGAATTGCTTGTAATCATCTGTTCAGACATTCAGCAATTTTTTGTGTACCAGGGCTCCTGCATGCCTTCTCTGTATTTAATCCGAGGAAGGTAAGGTATCTTAAAAAAGAGCCAAACTGTAATAAATCAAAGCAGAATTCAGACCAGTTAACTTGGTTAATAAGGATTATAGACAATAAATTATTTCACTTTTTAATTTCTGATTTAGCAATTAAATTTTATATACTTGCTAGCATTGGTTAAATGGGTTCTTTTGTTTAAGAATTAGGCAGTAAGATGCAACACTACATATCACCATATGGCAGAAACAGCACCTGAACACTTAAAAAGATCAGCAAGAACTGAAATCAAGAACACATGATAACAAAGGTTTTGACTTGTATATGTATCAGAAACAATAAATCCTCAAAACTCAGGTTAGTTTTCACATACTATAGTGTGAGATTTCCTTGTACTCTAACTTATTTTTATTCTCTTAGGTAATATTTAAAATATAGAAATTAAATCTCTGTATGTTCCAGGATGAGAAAAGGTATTAACAATTTCACAGGGCTCTTCAGTCCTGTAAGGTAAGGTTCAGGTCACATAATTTTTCTCCAGAGATGGGAAGCAAATAAATTTTAAAACTTACAAGTAAAAAAAAAATTTAGGAAGCATACCTTCCAGAACTGCCATAGTCCTACTCAGGTACTCCTTTTGGGCTGCCAGGAAGCATTGCTAAGGGGGTCTGCTTTTTGTGATAATAGTGTAATACCAGCCCACACTCAGAATAGCAGACTTGGGATGCTTTTCCTCCTCAGCTCCATAAGCCAAAGAGTGTAAGGAAAATTTTCCTCCTGCTATGGTAATGCAAAAGTCATTAATGCAAAGGTCATCAATCATGCTATGGCCAACTATACTGGACTTGGGTAGGAAAATGTCCATTTGGATTCAAGTCCACAATAACTGGAGTATCTGTCTTTTGCCCAATTATTGTTTAGCATTAAATGCATGAACATTACAGCAGTGGAACTAGAAGTCATGTTTCCCAGCCTCAACAGAGAATCTTAGCATGCCAGCTCAGACACTACTAGAGCCACATGTATGATCTTACCCCATCTTTTAAACTGTGTTGTAAATTAATGATCAAAAGTAAATCAACATTGTGAAAAAACATATAGTGAGTTTGTAGCTCTGTTCTAAAAACCCTGTCCACTTGGGGGTTCTGCAAGCACAAGAGAAAACAGCTTTCTCTAGAATAAGCACAAAGTGCTAACCTTCTGACCCTGACTATCATTAGTTCCTAGAATCTGGTGATAAAACAGAGATAGACGAAGAATCTTGAACTTTGTCAAATAGCCACAGACTGGGAAAACAGATAAATAGGTGCAAGCAAATTCACAGAAGATGAGTCTGATAAAAAGCTCAAATGCTTAGTCCCTTCCAGCAATCTGGAGCTTAGTTTATCATTGATTCTCACAAATCAGTAGCACTCTCTTCCATACTACTGTGTTTAGTCCCTTGGCTAATGACAACTTCGAAACTTTGAACAGCACATATATTCTTTGTGAATTTTCTTGCACAGTTGTTTTATAGTATCCCGTCTTTATTTAAATATTTGAACTTCTATCTATCAAATGAGGAGGGAAAAGAATTTTTTATCTGTCATACAGATCAGCACTCCAATTACAGAGGAGTTCCTGTTATTGCTATATTCCTTTAGAGTAACCCTTTTGGTCTACGCCTTACAGACCCGCTGGGGTGTGACACTGCACGAACACTACACATGGTATGTTCTGTTTTAAGAAACACCATTTAAGATGGGAGGGAGTCATCAAATTAAAAGGGAGTCATCAAATTCCTTAAGAAAAATTAGAACCCTCTGGCTTCTTTTAATTAATTTTGCCCAATTTCAGATCTTAATATGAAAAACTCAGATATTAAATGGTACTACTAGTGTACAAGTAATGTGATATTTTTCCAATGCGTAAACGTGTCACAGTAGTTTCAAACTCATCAGATCTTATTTTTACAACAGGATGAGTGACCATTAAGTTCTGGACCTATCTTACACATAAGATCCTATCTCCCTGTCACTGTAAAGTCCATGAAGCAGGATGACATATGGTATTGTTGCAAATGCCATAACTTCGTAGTAGCTTGGTGTATTTTTGGCAGAATACGAAACAAAACATTTTACTAAAACTGAACTTCAATATTTTAGGCTTTATAAGAAACCACTGCTTTACAACAAACACTGTATCCAGGGGAATCTAATTCTTTGAAAAGATGAACAGCTGGATGCTTCTAATAAAACCCCTTGATGCTTTGAATCTGTTCTAGAAGTGGCCAGTTTCAAAAACATCTACAGTCTTAAATGTTAAGATGTTCCAGGAACCTGGATTGCTTAAAAATACCAAAGATTTAAGCTCACAAAAAAACCCAAATATATAAAAAAACCTTAAGAAAAAGGAACTTCAGATTTTAAACTCCATTTCTCCATTTATACATAGTAGCTGTACCCTATCCAATATACTGTAATCCAAGACATTTATTTCAAATTAGAAGACATTTCTCAAAAGAAAACATTACAGCTTGTAAGAAAAACATGACTCTTGGGGAGACAAATTTCTCAAAAAAAATATTAGAAAATACCTCTATGGAGTTTATATTAGATCTGAAATGCAGAAGAACACAGTACCAGCCCACAATATAGGAAAACTAATTTTTTTAAATTAAAAAAAAATAATAATAATTCCATAGCTAAAAATCATATATCAGTGTGAAGGAAGGTAATACCTAAGCTGGAAACAATAGATAAAAATTAAAAGTATCCTAAAAAAGCATGTAGTTACTTGCTTTAATANATTTCTCAAAAAAATATTAGAAAATACCTCTATAGAGTTTATATTAGATCTGAAATGCAGAAGAACACAGTACCAGCCCACAATATAGGAAAACTAATTTTTATAAATTAAAAAAAATAATAATAATTCCATAGCTAAAAATCATATATCAGTGTGAAGGAAGGTAATACCTAAGCTGGAAACAATAGATAAAAATTAAAAGTATCCTAAAAAAGCATGTAGTTACTTGCTTTAATATTCTCCATAAACGCTTTAAAACAATACTTTGATAATTCTGAGAAGCTGTAGGACACCTCAGTATCACTCTGCCTTCACTGCCACATCTGCTCCAGTTCTATCCCCATGGCAATCAGGCCACTTCCTACTCAGTTCTTCCTTGGCTGAGTTGTTTGGTTCTCCCAAATCTTTGATATGTGAGTCACCGAAACACTTACTCATACTTTAAAAAAATCACTAAGATGGTGCTAACATATTCAAGTGATGTGTAGGTGTGTTATCTGATGCATACAGTTACAAAGATCATCCTGTATAAGTTTTATATTAGATATATACTGGATAAACTGACTCTATGATAGACTTATTATGACCTTTCCTGAACTATGCCCACAAATTAACACCTACTTATATTAGAAGTAGCATCCCAAGCCCCTAAGCCCAAAATAAAACTGTATGCTTTATTTTAAATAAAACACTTTCTTTGAGCAAGAAATGGATTAAAGCTCTCATATCTCACAACTCTGCCATCACTTTAAATGGAAGCTGTAGGTGCCATGTAGGTGAAATGAGAGCACTTGCCTCCAGACTCAAGAAGTTTCAAGACCCTGACTTTTAAGTTCATATTTTATTCCATATAGCATGGCCTTCTCCAGTTCATGTTAGAGCACAATGAAAACTAGGCTGGTACACAAAAATACCTAGACTTGAAATATCTACACTCCTTCTGATACCTTTGAGGAGCATTTCGCAGGTAAAGCAGGGGGTGAGTATGAGGCTTGCACACACGGTAGGGAGGGTCCCTTGCCCATGGGCAGACTCTTTTTTTACCAGCAAGAACTGTGCTGACTAAAGAATTTACTGCCCACAAGCTGCCCCCAGCTGCCTGTAAGTCTCCCTCTGGCAGGGGCTACTGAGATGCATGTGTACATCTGGGTTGCTAAAAACGAATCCAGCAAGCTCAAGTGGTCCAAATAGAAATTCTCTCATAACTGGTGTTATCTGGGCTGAAACAGGTTAGGGAGTGCTCAGAAGCAGCTGAGCTGGCCAGAATGACAGCCTGGAGGGCACCGCAGTCCCTGAGGAATGAACTGGAGATGGTCACTGTTCCAGCCAGTGCAGGTGCAATCAGAAAACACAACCACCTCCAGTGTCTGAGTTTTCACACCAAGCCACTGTACCTGATGTACAGATTAAACTGGCAGGAGAGTTTACTCTCAAAGTGCCTGAATTGTGCTGCTACTCTTGCAACACCACCCACAATTTAACCAAAGAGACTGTCATTCTTCTCATTATATTTTTGTGAATTTCTTTTAAAATTTCATCAGCTAGCTGCAAGAATAAGCTTTTGGGATGACTTCCACTACTAACACATTTTTGGCTATTTCTCTGAAAAGTTTGAGTGTCTCTGAGGCTGATATTTTGCAGTAAGAAACTGCTGTATGTTGATGTGGTTTTTAGTTTCTTTCATGAAAAATATTCTATTTTTAAACAAGTCTTAACACTTGAAAAAGGAACATTTGGACACAGTTTGGAGAACTGTGAATTGTAGTATCTCCAAACACCCAATTCACAAAAAATATTATCTGTTTCCACTATTCATCACCTTCTCAACCATCTCAGGACTTACTAAATTTCAGAAAATAACTGAAGCATAAGAGATATGGGGAGAACATCAATGCCTGCTTAAGATTTGGGAGCGTCTTTGGCTTGGAGCACTAAAAGACCTTTTACTTACTTGTTTTAGCAGGTCTGAGCATCTCATGGAACTCTCACTCAAAAAGATACTACTACTTTGGGATGTAAATGCTATTTTATCCATTCGTAGACAAAGAAAGTGCACAGAGATAAAATCCCTTTGGCAATTCAAGGAGCAGATTTCCCAAATCTCTCATCGTTAGGTTCCCCATAAGACATCTCTCTGACAACATGATCTACAATCAACAGAACATATTTCTCAGAACAGCAATAACTTTAAGGTCTATGTCCTTGACACTGGTAGCTTCTATGGACTAAATTATGTCATGTTTCTGCTGCTCATTATCATCTAAAACTGTCATACTGCAAAATTCTCTATACAGTTGTTCACTGTTTGCAGTGGTGACTGCAAGACATATATCTGAAAAAGGTTGAGTATGTTTTAGTTTTTGAATGCCTAGTACACACACAACCTCTCTCCAAATTAAATAAACCACAAATCACTAATTTTCAAATTAAATCACATTTTTGCCTAGACGGAAGTTATTTATTTGCATGTCAAAAGTATAATTCACAGATAATTTAGAGTTCAGTCCTGTGAAATTATGGTAGAACTTGGCTTTAAAGTTGACAGGAATTCATTCTATCAGGTAGGCCCCAATTTGTAATTCTTCCATGGCTACTCAGCATCAATATGATGATGCAGTCATCAGCTAAACTGTGCACATGAAGCAAAATAAAGGGAACTCACAACCTGCTCAAAAGAAAACCTGTAAGTACAAAAAGTAATGTGAATTCTCTTTCATCTCAGCATGTACATTTTTCTCAGGAGATCATAAGTTGTGTTCTCTTGTGTGACACAGCAATGGAGATAAACAATCATTGTAACACTGGTGTAGAGTCTGGGTATAGACATGAATCACTAAATGCAAGCAAGACAGTTGTTTCTTCTGTGTTGTTGAATTAATAAAACCATATTGAGGTTACTTGCTTTTTCAGCATCAGGACTTCAACATGTTATTTTTAAATGCAAAGTTCATAGTGATCTTAAAAAAGCCAAGTTACATACAGTAAAATTATACTGAATAAGAACAGGTTATTATGAAAAGTAGGACTGTACATTTTATACCACTCTGATTATAGTCTGATGCTCCATTCTGTTGAGTCTTTTAGGAATTAAGTACACTCATTTAGTGTATGAGAAGGAAACCTGCATGGCAGAAAAAGAAATTATTTTACTCCATTTGCCAAGCTTTCAACTTACTCATTATAAAATCCCTCTGTTTCCTTACTCCTACAGTAAAGAGGTTTAGCAAAACTATTTACTGAAATGGCTTCATATAGCAAAAACATTTGGATTTCTACTAAACAATGCTTGTTTTGTTGCTTGTTTTCAGATTCTTGCAGCACTAATAGTCATGTTTATGCCAAGACTAATAACCAACTGTTGTAAATATGTTTCAAACAACTGGAGGCTGAAGAGGAAACAGATCATATCAATGGATTTGTTTGTGAACAGAATTCAGTGTAACCATTGTGCATGGATTACAATTCAGCAGTCACATTTTTACATTTTCTTATTAGTTATGTTCTGGAAACCACAAACAATGTACTCATTTGAAAGAATTACATGAATTAACCAAATGTACATAATCCTCTGGAAGTTTCCTCTGATATTCATTCATATTTGGAGCATCAAACACATCTCTGGGCAATGTGTTCCAGTGCCTCACCATCTTCATCATAAAAAAAAAAAAATCTCCCTTCTATCTAATCTAAACCTTCCCTCTTTCAATTTAAAGGCATTTCCCCTTGTCCTTTCATTCCATGGCCTCATAAATGTCCCTCTTCACCTTTCTTGTAGGTCCATTTCAGATACTGGCAGTCTGCTCTAAGGTCTCCTCAAAGCCTTCTTTTCTCCAGGCTGAACAACCCAACTGAACCAGTCTGTCTTCCCAGAAGAGGTGCTCCACACCTGTGATCATGTATGTAGCCTCCTGCAGACCCCCTCCAACAGATCCTTGTCTTTGCTGTACAGAGGACTCCAGAGCTGGATGCAGTACTCCAGGTGGGGTCCCAAAGTTATTCAAAATAACAGTTGGTTATAACAATGTCATTTGAAAATAACAGAGATGGCTGCTCTTCTGCCACTTTAATCCACACAGATAACCAAACAAAAACCAAAAGACTTAAGGAAAGGTAACAATCTTATTCCTAGTTTACCTCTCCATGGTTTTCAGTGAAAAAATGTTATGCCACCAAGATTCACTTGTCCTTCCCCAAGATGTGAGCTTTACTATCATATCTATTTTATAAAATATAGTGATTAAGAGAATTAGATAGGTATCTATGAATAACCATATGGGAATACTAAACATTTTACAAGAACAAGTAGCAATGCATGTAGAAAGCACAATGGTCTGCCTAATAAAAGTGTGTGATGTTTTTCCTCTCTTCCATCAGTCCCTACCACCAGTTTCAACAATGACTCTTATCCTGATTCTTTCTCTTTTTAGCTTTCATCATCTATCCACTAAAGAAGTTTTAATTCACATGCATTTACCTTCTCTTCTATTGAGAGGCTGCTGAGAATTTCTCAAGAAAGTCTGCATACTTCCTCTACTTCTTCCTAATTTTTTCAATTTCATTTAAAAATTGAGGTTTGACTTACAGGTCACGTTTGGCATAGCCATGGAACAGGATTAGGTGGTATTGTTACATCCCTTAGTTGCAGATTAGACTTGCTAAGCCAGAACATCCTCTTCTGTCTGAAGCTGTAATTCAAGCTTTACCTTTTCAGCTTTTCCTAAATTGCCTCTTCCACACTTAACAAAGAAAAGCTCTAATTATTGTTTATGAACAGTCTACTCTTCTGCTACACTTCTTATAGTGTGTGTTTTTACTAAAACACATCCTATTCAGCCCTTCTCTTCATGTCATCCACATCCTTCTGGTTTTTTGTTCATTCCCTCTTTTGGTTCATCCTCAAACATTCTTTCCTGTCTAGTCCTATCGTTTAACTTAAAACATGCTAGTAAAACATCTTCCTAATTTCTCTTTTTTACTTCCCTCTGGATTCCTCCTAATCAGCTCTTTAATCTCCTGAAGTTATCAATATCACAAAGGTATTACAGAATTTCTGGATCCACCATCCCTCCTGCTAGGGTCACATTCTCCTTAGATGACATTCCCCAACTCAACTAATTCCACCATTACTTTTCATCTTTGACTTCAACATACCATGCTTCTGAAACTAATTTTGAATTCTCCTTTCAATCTGAAACCCTCACCCATTTTCAACTTCAGAACTCCGATTCCCTGTGGAGGAACAATCACTCGGGAAAAAAATCAGCATGCTAAAAATTGGATATAGTAAATTTTATTCATCCAGTTTTAAATTCAAAAATCTCTGCAGTCAATTCCACTGTTCCTGACTTATATTAAAATCCAATATCTTAGAACCTAATATCTAAAAAGCTGCCAAATTCTATCAGTTCTCATGTCAGTGTTTCCAGAATACAGTGTTTTCCCCTAAAACTTGGCATGCATCTTTCTATATACTCATCATATTTCACATGAGGACTATTGTAGTGTTCCTTGCTCTACCTACTATACTTCTTGCCTTGTTACTCCTGAGTTCATTCAAAAAAGGGTATGTTTTCTCTTCTCTGCCTCTTAAAACTCAGAGCTGCTGCTTTTCATTTAGATTTCCATCTGAAAATTGATTTGATTTTCCTCTCCATCTACTTCCTGACTTTTATTCTTAACTCTACATGATGCTTCCTATCTGTTTACTCTTGAAATCATATTTTCTAACTCCCATCTTGGTGCTTTCTTTTAATCTGCCCCTTGTAAAATACAGGTAAGTTTCTCACAAAAATGTAAAAATATTCAGGCACATATGACAATATTTTGCAAACCAGATAAAACCATCCTGATTATGGCAGTACAAGTAGCCACTCATTCATATCCAGAGAATCTAAATGTACTATGCTTTTTTTTTTTTAAATCAATTCATTTGCATGAAGAAATCTTACAAAGAAGATACATGCCCAGCTTTCAGCTACTTAATATAAAAGCAAATCCTAACATACTAATTAAGTGTAAATTCTGAAGTCTAAATTCTGTAATATTAGGACAGGTTTGAAAAACAAACAGCCATATAAAACTGGTTGTATTTGCAATCTCCTTTTCCTGTAATCATGTCTGTATGCCAAAGACCATTTTCCACTGATACTTGGTAATTAAGGGGTATTTTCACTGATGCCAAGATCTGACTCATTTTTGCTATCCTGTTAAACAAGAAATCCCACTTTAAATTACAACCCCTAAAAATCAACTAACCTTTCAATATTGAAGCTGGAATGAGACAATACAAAAATCCCATGAGTTTGAGCTGAAATTAGTTGCTGGATTTAAACAGCTGGAAGGGGGAAGGGAGACATATCTGAAGGAAGCACTTTGAGAGCAGCAGGACTCCCTTCAGGAGAGAAAGAGAGAACAGTTAGTAAAAGGCAGCAGGATAAATAATGTGAGAAGAATGGTGTCTGTAAAATGAAAAAGGGATAAAAAGAGAGGGCAGTAATAAGTCTTACTAGAAAGTGGAACAGAAAACACAGAGGAAAGCAAAGGAGTGGAACTGGTGATGCTCCAAGATTTTAAGTAGAGTCGTATCTCTAAAATTGTAATTGTTGCCTCTGATTAAAGTGTAAAACACTGAGAAAGATATGTTATTACAGAATAAACTAACATGGGGATTTGGGAGTTTCATACAAGGCTGGGATAAAGAGTCACTCAGACTAGGTACAGCAAGTTCCTCAAGTGATCTGAGCCCAGCTATGCTGACAAGGGGACATTCTCCAAAACCTGCAATTGCACAGGACACAACAGTAACTCAAGATGCAAAGGATGGCAGGTAGTGGTACTGGTGCTTTAGTCAGCATTATGTTTATGCATATCTCATGGACTGCATCTACCAACATTAATGTAATTTCAAATTTCTTCTGCAGTGTCATTCAGCTTCTCAAGACCAGACAGGTATCAAGCACTGATCCAAGCACTAAATCAAGGACAGCTTCAGCCTCTAAATACATGACACCTGTTTGGAAGTACATATAAGAAAAAAGAATACATTTTCAAAAAAGCGGATGCAGGCACTAATTCTTGGGAAGGTGCTACCTTTCTGATACAGCATGAAGCTAGGACCAAAAATATGCACAGCCACTAAATGCTAAGATCATCTAGGACTTAGTATTGGTAATTGCACCCTTGCATAATAAAATTCTTAGTGCTGTTTCAGCTTGATGTACCATGCTTTTACATTATTTCCTAAGCTAAAGATGTGAAAATTTACACACTTTTACAGTAGACATCTCCTGCCACTCATTGGTTATGGGTTAGTATGGTTAATAAGATTTGACCCCAAGGAAGGGAATTTTAGGACCAGGATATCTTCATACTGGATAAGACAGAACTCTTAGGAGGAAAAGCACGTGCATTACCTATATGCCAGATGCAAAACAAAACCCAATTTAAGTAATTCCACTATTTGCTCAGCAGTGTTACTGAAGTAATTATGCAAAAACTATAACTGCAAAAGAAATTGAGTAACATTTCCATGTGCCATTATGTGAGACAAACATTTAAACAAACATAATTTATTAATTATTTCTGTAATACTGCTGAATACCTAGAAAATATATAATATTAGTATTTCACATGTGCTTCATAGAACTTACTAATTCTTGAAACAGAAATCCCAGGACCAAATCCTAACCAAATGGCTATAAAAGGTTCTCATTCACTTTTTTTTCCACACCAAAAAAAAGTCATACCAGATCTGTGAAAGTCAGGAAAAGTTTATAGTCACTGGGGTCAGAAGAAAATGCCAGCCAACAAACAGTGGAAAGGATGTAGAATTATTGTGGAAACACCGGACACAGCAAGTTGCATTTCTGCAAGACACTGTTTATATAGTGTACTTCCTCAGACATTTCTACAACAACTTATAGAAATGCTCCCTCACTATGAAATATGCACTGCAAGATAGAATATAAATTTATAACTTCTACAGTAAGAAATTGTAGTTAGAGATTCTAAAAAAGTGCTGGTCATCTCACTATCATATCCTCAGTGACACAGATGAATTATCATTGCATAATTTCCTCTGTAGATAACAAGAGGGCTTGATGATTACTTCAACACTGGATTTGATTGAATGGCTTGTTTCATTTTCTTGTAGAACACTATCATCATCTGGTGGTATATTTTGCTACTATGTAAACTGCATGCTATGAAGATGAAAGCATTTCATTTACTTAGCATTAAACATTTAGAAGAAGACAGATTTACCACCTTGCAGTTATGCCAAACTATGTGGGGGTGGAAAACGCAGTAACATGAAATCAACTTGACAGAACTGCTGAGGATTTTGAGACCAAACAAGATGCCGACATTTCACATGAATGAAATTTGAATACTTCTCTGTCCAGAAGTAAAAGACAGACTAAATAAAACAATAAAGCTCAAGGATGCTTCATGTCCTTATTCATACTATCTACAAAGTAAAAGGGATATGAGTTTTTAAGAAAATCTCACATGTTTTTCAAACAAAAATATTTTTTATGTAGTTTTTCTTATAATTGGAGGTGGAGATCTCACATGCAAAAGTCAACTATTTATTACGACATTCAACCAGAATCTACATAAATCAGTTCTTGACTTACGTGGTAACTTTTCAGTCTAACGAAATCGACTTTCATGGAGATGAACCTTTCTGAATTTCTGCTAAGATTTTTAATGTGCTCCACAAGATCAGCACAGAACTTGTAGCCACCTTTGAGGACACAGAGAACCACAATATCATTGTCTCCAATGTCTTGCATAATATCTTTCGCCAGTCGTTCTGTCCTGGGCAAAAAAAAATAGGGATGAAATAATTTTAGATGCAGATGCTCTAAGCTCATGTTACGCTTTACAAACATTATGGTGAGTATAAAGCTTGACTGGCACTGCTTAAGTAGCCTGACTTCACAGAATCACAGAGTGATTTAGGTTGGAAAAGACCTTCAAGATCATCGAGTCCACCCTTTAACTGATCACCACAACGTCAGCTAGACCATAACAGTAAGTGCCATGTCCAGTCATTTCTTGAACACCTCTAGGAATGGTGACTGTGCCACCTTCCAGGACAGTCCATTCCAGTGCTTGCCTGGGTTTGGATCCAGCTCACAGATGGCAGATACAGAGTGATGGATGCAAGATGCAAAGCACTTGAATCTGGTTAACCTTAAGTGCATAAATTCCATGCAAACAGGACCTACACATCTCAGCATATTTTGGGATCATAAATATCTCTGAGACTTGAGAGAAAAGAATGTGAGCTAGCCTTCCATTTTACCTCACAGGAATTATCAGTATAAAATATACCTGTACAAACCCCTAATTTGTTATGTTAGTTACTGCACAAGAACAACAAATTAAGTAAAAGATAGGGAAGAATACTTGAATATTTCATGCTGATTGGCTTTGGAAGATGTTACCCATACAGTTCTAATAAAAATATACATAAAAACTAGAAAGAAGTAGAGCATCATTGAAAGGCTTATAAAGAGTGTATATTATCACTATTCTGTATATCTCACTGTTTTATACAGCAGAAATGAAGAGTGCAAAGAGCTTCAGTGACTTCTTCAAGGTCACACACAGGCAAATAATCAAGAAAATGCTCCAATGAACCCAGAATTGTGGGGTTCCCAACCAAACCCATCCTCTCCTTGACAATTCTGCATTGCGAACGCAATATGGCAGACGACTGGAAACAAAAGATACACATTTCTGCCATGCAATTCTACATACATTTTCAAGATAAAAATAATAAATATTAATCCTAATAATAAATGTAAATAATAAATATTAACTTTAAGGATAGCATTTCTAGACCCTCAATAGGGTAGTGGGTCATTTCTAGAAGTAATGCAGGATCAACAGAAAACTTAACAATGTCTTTTGAGGTTTTGAGGAAAAACAGCTCAGTACATTATATTCTGTAAACACACTGGAAAATTCTTTGATAGCTCTCTGAATTAGATTAGTAGTTTCAAGGAGAGTGGACTTGTTGACAGGATACAATCTATTAAATAATCCTATCATTTATCCCATGTCTTTTCTTGTTACATTTTTCAGGTTTGGTTGGTTTTTTCTTTCTCTATTGACTGTAATACAAAAATAAATTTGCCCCTACATAAGTACATTGATTGAACTTCAGTGAAATCTATGCAGGGAGCAGAGAAGAATAAGTTCTAGACTGAAGATAATATACTAAGTATGAGAAACAGCTGTTGCTTCATTTCCACATCTTTTATTTTTAATTCTCTAGCAAATTCCATATAGCAGTAATTAGTATATTTTTGATATGACAAATAGAAGATATTAGAAATATTAGATCATCTTGTTTGATCTGAAATATATAATTCCTTTTAGTGTTGTAAGGATGAGGACCACTTTACTGAAGATTAATAAAATAGTCTTTTATCCTCTTTTATTAAGTCTGAGAATGGGGAAAACCTCTCATTAAGAAACATTTCTTTGATGAATTTTCATTTTTTATATTGTTCCTCAGATTGTTTGCAGCTGAAATTTCCAGGAATTGCAAAGGCCACTTTGTATGTTAAAATGGAGGAACTCCAGCACAGACAAAAATGTACTAATTTAAATTTCTAAATAAAAATATCCAAGTTTTTAATTTATAATATTTCAGGACAAAGATTATACATGCACTGTATAGGGATCACAGACTTTATAAAAAAGAATAATACTACTGACCAAACAATTTATTTAGTAACATTCAAGCTACACATACCTGTCAACAATAATGCCATGAGGAATGAGCACGTATTCCAGGTCTCCATAGTAGTGCTGAGGATAAGTGAACAAATCCAGGCTGTATCCAGGCCAGTTGTCTGAAATCTGAATATCAAATAGTACTGTCAAGAACACTTCATGGTGTCTGACATTATGTAACTGATACAAAATCAGCATTCTAGTACACTCTGTTTGATGAATTCATTGTATGCCATACTTTCTTCCAGTTACAATTTACTATTTTGCTTTTCCCATTAATTATTTTGCGTCTCTGTATAAATCAGAAATCAAATGCTACAGCTTTTTCCCCACAGAATGTGGGAAATGTGACCTGAAATTACAAACAACTAGACAGAAAAAGGAAATATTTAATAATAAACTAGTGGCAAAAGTAAGTTTCTAAGTACTTTCCAACTCAAAGTGCAAATATAATATTGCCAGTAAGAAGGGATTTTCCAATGGGAGATTCAGATGGTGGAATAAAAAGTCTTAAAATTGTACATTTCTAGTTTAGAATGACTAAAGGTCATAAATAAATAAATAGATAAGTATTCTACAGGTGAAACAGCACATACGGAGAATAATTTTTGTGGTTCATGGATGATATCTGTACAAATCAGTGAAAAACTGTACTTCTTGCCAAAGGTGAGGTTCTTAATTTAGATGTCATCAAAGATAAGTGATTACAATATGTTTACATCTCACCTCACTATGAAATTAGTCTGCAAATCCATATATTTACAGAAAAAATATTTTACAGACCTAATATACATTGGTTTTGTAAGTATCAGAATACAGAGATTAGATCTCACAACATACAATGGTGATAGAGATTAAGAAGGTCAAAAATTAGCCAGCAGCTGAAGATTCCAGAAAGCTATGAAATGCAAAGTCACCAGCACAAAAATGAAACAAACTCCAAAGCAAACATTTTCCTTATGAAAGAGAAGACCTGCAGGTTCACAAGGTATCTTGAAATCCTTACAAAGCTTTGCTTCGATACTGGTTCAGGATAAAAAGCAGCACCTAATACGTTTTCCTTATAATCATGTTCCTCAAGTCACACATTGTCTTTCTACAGCTTGGCTACAGGAATCTTGGGTACAAGGAGAAATGGTGACAAACTTGCCACTGTGCAGTCCATGTCTTAATGGCCTTTTTGCTGCAGATAGTCTTTAAAGGACCATCACTGAAACTAACCTCTGCTTACCATTTTATAGTAGAGTAATAAATTGTTTCTCACAATTTTGGCTAAGATAACATATTTGATGTCAAGCTGTTCCTCCACATGCCCTCCTCTTTAACTCAGACACAGCCCGGCCTCATGCTGCACTGAAACACTGTTCTGCCTTGTGGATTTTGGGTTGCTTGGGGGCTTTTTTTGCATATTCATTGACAGCTATAGGCACCTTGACCGGCATGTTTTTTTAACTCTACCCCAAAATTTCTGCATCAAAAAAGTTATTCGTTGGCAACTGCTACTGAATATCTGCCCACGAAGGGCATGACTGGGATCACTGGAATCAATGAAAGCTTTTCCCCCGACTTACACAGGCCTTGAAACTACACAAAGGAAAAAAAGTTACTTAGTTGTGTTCCTCATTTCCATAGAAACAGGAGATTATAAATATCCTCCTTGGCGAGGTTTTTAATTAGAGGCAAATCTTGCCCTAAAAACACTGCTGCAGTCGGCCTGGAAAGACTGTTTTCCCATCTACTTTTTCAGTGCATGGGGGGGCTGAAACTTTTTAAACATTTTGTAGCAATAAATGGTCTGTTCAAAAGCATTTTAATGCAAACTGCACAATTTCATTAAGGATTACAAACACCTACTAGCAACCCCTGTCAGTGTTGCTCACTTCTGCATTCTTGTCATATTGCATGGTTTCAGTGTGATGCAGAAGCTCAGATTAAATGGAGAGAAACTGCTTCAGAATTCATAGAAACCAATAACTTTTACTTAGGTTACAATAAGTCCTTTATAAAACAGGATCAGGATGAAATTTTGATTCTCCCATTTATCCTTCTGGTTCTCTAGAATAGCAGAACATAAACAGTGTAATTCTACAATAATTTTGAACTTGTTTACAAGTGCTTGCTGGCATTTGACAAATAAGATGGAATTCACATGTACTTTCAAATTAATTATTTGTCTGATATAATAAGTCTATTTAACATTCTTCTTTCTTTTAAACAGGCACTTCCCAACAAGTCTTAGAAATTCTCATTTATCTTAAAACTATTCACAGTGTTATGCTATAAGACAATTTTCAAGTAACTGTAAATTCTTACGACTATTGTGTTTGAGAATTAAAAAGCCCTTGAAAATATGAAGGAAAAATTCTGATTGTTTCAGAAAAAAAAGCAGTATTCAAATTAATAAGTAAATATATATTCTAAATACATTGGCATACTTGTGTGTAAAAATATTCCTACAGTGAAAGAAAAACCTACTTTTAAAGTTCAGGCTTTGCATGTTTGAATAGCCCAGCAGATATTCTTCAATAAGTCTTTAAAAAGTTTATGTGAATGGATACAAAAAGGAATACAAATACATGGCAATATCCAAAAGTGTTCCCTTGAGGCCGAAGAGAGAAACTGAAGACATTCAATTGCAACACTTTTTAAGAAGAACACTTTTTTTTTGCTTTTTTTTCTCGTCTGGCAAAGTGAGCACGGGTGAGGTTTGAGCTCAGTCCTCAGCTCCAAGTGAGCATGAAGCAAAGACCAGCTTTTGTAACTTAAATGATGCCGCACTGGACTTACTGCTGGTTGGGTTTTTGGGGAGCTGAGCAGAAAAAGATTAAACCAGTGCAGCAGAACATGGTCATGCACATTCATGTCCTCCTTTGCAATAACCTCATGTTGCTTGGTGATATGCACAGTCACCCACTTAAGGAACGTCATTTATTACACAGGTGTCAGGAGACGTGGCTGATGTGTGGTGTCTTCAGACAGAGCTGAAAGACACAGAGACAGGTCCTTCAGAAGGGGGATGGAGGGCACGTTGGAGTGGACAGTGTGACCACTGCCTACACAGAGGGCCCTGGGCATGATCTGGGCAGCTGACCCGTGAGCTTTCTATTAAAATCCTAATGCCACATTAAAACAAGAACATACCTAAAGTGGTGGCAGTGATGGCATTTGCTTCACAGGAGAATCTGATGTGTCTATCAGAATAAGGATCACATTCATTCGTTTTCGCACCATTTATCCATCCCTACAGGCACTCCGTAAGCACTGCCAAGGCTCGGGCTGTTTCCCATCCCAGCAGAACACGGGCAGCCCCACCCTCTTTCACGGCGCCCGCAGACCCCCAGGGGCCTCTCAGAGTTCCGGGGGGAGACAGAACCTCGGGATGCCTGAGGATCCTCATTCCCGGTACTCAAGGAGCCTGCGGAAGGACAGCCAGGGCCACAGGAGCCGCTCGGGGCGGTACCGGACCGTGTTTTCACGGCGGAAGCCAAAGGCGCGGCTCTGCCCAACACGCCCGTCCCCCTCCGGCAGCCGCAGCGGGGCCGGGGCCGGCGGGCGTGGCGGGACTGGCGCGGAGTGAGGGGACGCGGGGGGCCCGGAGCAAGCGGGGGAAGGGAAGGGCGCGGGGATTCAGCACAAAGCGCCGGGGGGCAGAGGGGAAGCGGGCCGGGGACCGGGGAGGCACCGCGGCCGGCGAGGGGCGAGCGGCC
>VZSE01006608.1:1924679-1945267 GCA_013398275.1 Promerops cafer
CGCGCCGGGGCGAGCGCGGCTGCAGCGGGTGCGGGAATGCGGGATGCAGGGTGCGGGAATGCAGGGTGCGGGAATGCGGGAATGCAGGGTGCGGGAATGCAGGGCGGGCGGTGCGGGGTGCGAGATGCAGGGTGGAGGAATGCAGGGTGCGGGATGCAGGGTGCGGGATGTAGGATGTGCGGTGCGGGGTGCAGGATGGAAGCTGTGCAGGTATAGGTACGGTCGGGATTGGAAAGACTTGGGCAAGGCTGGCCAAGAAGCCTGGCCTGGATTAATCGGTAATATTAAGCTGGTGTGGTTTAAACTGCCGGTTTAACAGGATTTTCTTATATTCCAGTGAAGAAAAAATGAAATTTCCAACAGTTCAGTAATCATACTTACCATTCTCGCTTTTTCTGGAGTTGCTGCTCCTTCCCGCCGCTGTGCACATGCTGGGGCAGGCTGTGTCTTCCCATTCCCCCGGCCCATGCCCATGTTGCCTATGATGTCTGAGCTGTTGGAGATAAACAGATCAGGCACCAGGAACAGCACAACTTTCTGCCATCCCCTTCCAATTCTGTTGAAGTTATTATTACTATTTTGCTTTCACTGCCTCACAGATAAGAAGGAGCTTGTTTTTTTCTTGGTTTACTCTGATCATTGCCTACCTTTACTTCCCATATAAGAAGTACAAATTAGGACTTGCTCCATCCTTTTTGTATCCTGTCTTTTGTGGAAAATGGTTACAGCCTTTCTGCCCAGTGTGGATAAAAAAGGAGCTTTTCACTTTCTTAAAATTGAAAGTTGGTTATAATTTCTAGTACCAATCTGTCAAATACACAGCTGGTAGACTTCTGCCCTTCCTATACTAGAAAATATTAAAGGAAGAAAAAGTTGCTTTTAGGGGAGACCTAGGCATAGTGAGATATTCTTAATGCTACCTGAGGGGCTCTCACCAACCAAGTAGGAAACATTTCAGGTTAGTACACTACTGTTCTAGAATGTGTCATTGACACTTCTTGTCACAACAGATGGATCCAGGGAGCAGTTATGGGTGTGTCTACACAGGGAGTTTGGTGTCCAATGAGTACTAGTTTTAAGGTGCATCCTGTTAATGCACTTACATTGGAACTGATAGGACAATTCTTAGGAATCTGGTGTTAAGAAGGCTCCTATAAATTTATCACTAATTAAAATCTGACTAATTACTAGAGCAATTGAAGATTATCTTGTGATAAATGCTTTGTTTCTTATATGAAGCCAGGGATGTTTGCTTTTTTGATGAATTTAGGAACTAAAAAACTATTTAAAAAACTGTTGCTACAATAGACAGCATGTCTGAAAGAACAAAAAACAAGGTTACAAAGTGTCAGAAGTCCACTCCGGAATATATCTGCCTCAAAGTGGTGCCTGTATATAAAGACTCAAGTGTGCTGGGAAAAAAATAGTTCTGGTTCACAGTGCTGTAAAATAAGTAGTGAATCTGATAAACGGCATACGCAGACTTGCACAAACCTACATAAATCAAATAAAAGTATTTTGGTAAAATATATAAGAGATTTTCATAATGGACAAAATCCCTAAAAATATTTGCATTTCAATTACATGTCAACATTTCCTACAACTATTGAGAAAGAAAGTTTAATGTTTCATCTGATCTTTGGGTTAAATGCTCCTGATTTGTATCTACACTTTTCAGGATTTGAAGACTCTTCTTGTCTGAAAGAATGCCTCCTAAAGCCCGTATGTGCCCTAAAGCTAGCGCAGTCGGAATCAGTTACCACCAAGTTACCAATAAAGCTGCTGTTGTGTTTATGTCACAGTGCTGAACTCTATGCATCTGAAGCTATTTACATTACTGCTAGAAACTCAAATCAGTTCTGCCACTGCTATATGAGGACTATTTTCTTCTACCTTTCAGACTATTTGGGTTACTATTAACAGAGCTTTCTGTATTTTTTAACCATACTCTTTATCAGACCACTGCAATACGATTGTTCTGACTAACTACAGACAGAAGCTTAATGCTTTTCAATGCATTAACACAAGCAGGACACTAAAAAATAAATTCCTCCAGCATTGTGCTGGGAAACTTAAGTCGGAGATGTTTGTTCTTCCTATCCAGATTGGATGAATGTGTTTGTCGAGTCTTTGTTTCGATGTTCTTTTTTTCCAGCAATTTTATAGGACTCGCTTCAGAAGTGTAATGTAGTGTCATGTCTTGCTAATAACAATAAATATGAGTAAGGAAATGAAAAACTAAATAAATTTAGCTGGGGTACACTTTGAGAGTACTGCCATCAGCAGCCACACACCCGCCCAACCCATAAAGCTGTTCTTCTCCATGGAAGATTTTTTCATTGGCACAAAACGTAATATATTTTGTTTAGTTTTGTTGCAAATGACACAAATTCATGGTTCTGTGAACTCACAGAATTAGTAGAAACCAGAATTAATGAGGTTCTTTGTGCATGATGGAAATGAAGCTGCTAAGGATTTTGTTATGGAGGAATGTATACTTACTGAATGTTTACCTTTTGTTTTTCAGTATGAACTGGTATAGAATGAATGAATTTACAGTAGACTTTCAAAACTTTCTGTAATTAGGGCCAAAATATGATTAGTGAAAACATGATATTTGGGGCTTAACTATGAAAAAGCCTGTAAACATTCTGAAGAACGTTCTTACTATCTTTGTTTAGCTGTTTGTTTATGAACTAAAAATAGGAGGAAAAGAATAAACATTTCTAGATATACAACCAGGGGAAATGATCAAAGGGGAGAAGAACAAAGAAAATAAGGGTAGATAATACTAACAAGTAGGACTGGGTAGGTCTGGACACATAGCCAAGAGCCATAAAGGAGCAGATGGAAGAAGCGACACGCAGAGAAACAAAGCAGGGTTAAGACTGATGTGCAAATCCCCTGTGAATATATTTGTATCATTGGCCTTTACACAACTTTGTAATTTCAATTAGACATCTATTCCTCTCTTACCGTGTTACTGATAAACATAGAACATGCCCAACCTTTCACAACTTTAATTTAAAGAAATACTGAAAATAAAAGTTTGGGGGCAGGGATATGCCAAGAAAGCAGTCCAAGGCAAGTATTACGGAGTTATCTGTAAGCAACCTTTGCAACTGCATTATGTATTCTGCTTCCAAGAAGCTATAACAAACATTTGATAACTCAGTTTAATATGTAAACACTAAAACTAGACAAGAAAAGCATGAAAATCCAGAATATTTCAAGAGGTATGGCTTACCTAGGCAGAAGCTTGCCAATTAGGGGATGAAGTAAGAGCTCTTTTTCTGGTTCTGCCTGTTGCTGCAGCTGTTATGTGAACAGCAGAACTGTAAACAATCTTATCAAGCATAAACTTGCATTTCTTAGTGGTTACAAGGTAAACTACAAAACACACACACCCCCCAATTGTGGCAGAGAAAGACATTTTTCGGTAAAATGGTTAATGAAGAGATTATTAAAAGCAAAAGTCTAGCATATGTACAGTACTTTAGGGCATGTTGGAAACAATTCTAAATTGTTTTCATATCCAGTTTTAATATATTCCAAAATTTTGAGTTCTTGTGTATTACCTGAGGCAGTGACCCAGTCCTTAGGGTGGCTGCTGGAGACCCTGAGTGCAGCAGAACATGTCTGGCAGACAGTGTTCCAGACATCTGGGAGAACATGAAGCAGGATTTCAGACCATTCCCCATTCATGAACACAGGGAGGCCATAGGAAATGCTGCCCCATTAGCAGGGCTACGGAGCATCCTGTGATGTGCAGCAGAAGAGATGCACATTGTTCTTTGTGACTCCTGCACTAGAGCAGGTGGCAGAGTGGCACTGCAAGCTGGAATCTGGCTCCTGTCTGCCTTCAATTTCAGCAGAATTACCATCATTTTAGAGGAATTGGAAAGTTTAGCTTTGAAGCAGTTGCAGCATCTAAGATCTACAAGGGAAGCTTGGTCACAGTTAACTGTACTGAGTCTGTGAGACTGACTTAGGCTTTGAAAATTAACTGGAGTAACTTTGATATAAAGAAAACGGCTACAAGCTGCCATTCAAGATGTTAGTCTATTTTTTCAAATATTTATAACCTTCTAATCACTGTTAGGCACTGCTTGACAGAACCCTGGGCTTTGACTTATTTGGTCTATGATAAACATCTTTAATACAAAACTACATTTTTGTTTGTTATTAATCTCACTGTGCCAAACTAGAGCAGCGAGAGCTTTGCTTTGCAATTTCCTGGCTCCTGAAGATACCCTTCCTGCTTTTCAGGTTCATGTTATTAATATAGAGTCTTTATAGCTGAAAGAAATGCAAACAGAAATTTCCTCTTGTCCTTCAATACTAGAATAAACTTTATATTCTTTATAATATTATGGAAATATTTGCCCTAACCAGCTATTTAGAGGTATTGATGTTTGAATGATAAAGCACTATTTTCAAGGAATGCTGCTCACATCATATCCTATGACAAATTCATCATGCCTGACCATGAAAACTAGTCAGGGAGTTGTAACTATATAGTGGGTCACACCCAATGTAATGAATTTAACTGTTAGAGTTTGTTTTCTTTTTAAAGGAGGTTGTTCACTTGGCTTCATCCCTCTTTTTATTTTTTTTCTTAATTAAAACAAATCTAGGAAAGTCTGCCAAACAAAATGAAATGAGGGTTCTTGGAAAACAGATCCTTTTAGTAAACAACAAGAATCTTATTGCATGGTCTTCATCCCCAGATGATCATATTTATTATTACTGTTATTATAAGCACGCAAGAGTTCTACTAACAGACAAAATTGTGTCAGACACTAAGCAAAGAGAGAAAAGCACGATCCGTATGACAGATAACAATCTAAGACAAGAAACAGCAGGCTACAGGGGAGTTCAAGGAAACTGCACAGGTCAGCAAGATAAACCCTTATTTCAGCTCACCAGTATCTCAGCTGTTGTTAAATTTTTGGTGGGCACCACTGCAAAGGACAGTTGGGGAAAGATTTTCCTCAAAGTTATTCCAGTGTTTGCATGTTTCTGTGAATTTCTTCATGCTGTGGAGTCAATGTTGAGGCTGGCATGGAATAATGAATTAACACCACAGGCTAGTACTGTGATTGAAGAGAAGCTCACTCTCCTAGCAGCATCAACAAGACCAGTATATAGCTGCTATTTGGCTATGTCTGCCTGTCTCCAACTGTTTGTGGAGGTACAGTCTATAAAAAAATTGTGTTTCATAACTTGGTGAAATAGAAGTCACATTTATATCAGCACCCTTTAAACAGTAAAGAAAAAAACACAAGAAATAACTCACATTGCATTCCTACCATAATGCCACTGCTTGGCCTGGATGGTGAAAACCCTGAATTTACTCATATTTTATTTACATAACTTTGCATGACAAGAAGGAGCAGGAGGAAGATTGAGATAGTATGAAAAACCCTACAGTGTAGGCATTCATGTGGTCAAGCATGCATCACCACCTTGGGTGGCCACTCATGGAAGAAACGGCCATTCCTCCTTGGCTCAATACACACCTGCTTCCTGGGGTGGACAATGCCAGCCAGCTGCAGGACTCAGCAGCTGCTCTTCTTGCCTATGGGAAATGTCAGACGACCTTAATAACAGGGTTTGCCACCTGTCTCTCCTCTAATTATGTCATTAATATTATAAGCATCGTAAAGCTGAGGATGAAAGTGTGGACTAGGGCTAGCATTTATCTAGGATCCTATTAATCTGCATATATGTGAATTTTTGTTGTCTGAAAGATGTCTGCCTTCATTAAGTCTGAAATTGTTAGATATATTGTGTTGCCTGAAATTTATGCCAGCTTCATGGCAGAGCCATCACAACAGCAGTTTGCAGTACCAATTTTCCACAAAAATATACAAGGGGTCAGAACATGCCCTCCTACAAAAAAACCTACCTACAGAGACTATGGAAAATGAATTCAGTGGCAAATTTCTCCCATTTTTCCCCACTGAATTTTGGCCTTACTTTGAGAGGAATGAGGTTACCCCTCTACAAGGAAGGTTTTGAAAAACTGTCCCAGACTTAGTCCCCAGTGTCTCGGTTTGGGAGAAATGAGTTTTTTGGGAAGTTTTAGTTAAACCAATCAGTGATCAGATTCGAATATTGACACCTGGTGTGACCACTGAAGACGTGAGTCCCCTCTGCAGACACACGGGGTTAAAAGCAGAGATTTCCCAGAGTTCGCTCTCTTTCGCCCGTGGTAGCCCAGGGAGCGGCACCGTCTCTGCCCCGCCCGGCCACATGGCTGTGTGGGGGAGGGAGCCATGGAGGCCCAGGCTGAGGTAGGCCGGAGCCCCGGAGAGAGAGAGAAGGTGGAAGGGAATGGAACCGGGCCAGCCCCTGCAGGACCGAGGGGTGGAGAAAACACCGAGGTATCTTTTGTTCCCCCCCCCAACCCCAGAAGAGAGAGCGAGCGAGCCTGTGCCGGCAGAGGAGGCGGCAGGGGGGGTGATGCCCAGCATGTGGGAGTGCCACCGTGAGATCTCAGTGCCCTGAGGGCAGCGGAGCTCGGACTTTTAACCCTTTCCTGGGTGAAGGAAACTTTGTGAAACATTAGTCCTCCTGGCTGGTGGTTGGAGAGAGAAGAGAGACAGTCTGGGACCTGAGATGTTAAGAAGAAGATGTGGAAAAGCTGAAGTGGGAGGAGATGATGGAGTGGCTTTTTTAGCTGGACTTTTCTTGTATAGCCATAGACTGAACCAAGCTACCTGTAATACATGAGACTGCATTTGGGTGGATGCTATAGCCTGAGCCAAGAGACTGACCTGCTGTAATGATATTATATAAAGGAGTGAACAGAGGAAGATGAAGAGGGCGTGGTGGTGCCTTCCATCTTCAGGGAGAAGAGCTCTGTTCTTGAGACCCTCGGCCCCAGGGGATGAGAAAATGGGGGGGACTGTTGTCCCAAAAATGAGACACGGTTGTTTTTTGGCACTTGGCAAAGCATCCTTGAAGAGCCCTGTGAGCAGTTTCGGTCCATGGACGGTGGTGAGAGCACTGTACATGGAAGGAGCATGTCACCATGGCAGAGTTTCTCCGGGCGGTGCCATGTGTGACAAGGAAACATGGGGAGTTCCAACCCTGTTTCGTGGAGAGGACTGTGGTACAAGAGAGACTCCTCTTCCCCTGATGGACTGAGAATTGATTACTTGAGTGAGGGTAACTTGATCAGGACTCCAAGATTTTTGTCTCACTGTGCTTTGGTGAAATTGGGTGGGAGGAGGAGGAATGGTTTAAAAGGTTTTCATTCTGTTTCCTGTGTGTTTTTGATTTTAGTTTGTAGTTTAATAAAGTTTTTGTTTCTCTCTCTTTTTTCTAAGTTTGAGCCTGCTCTGCTCTGTTCCTGGTCACATCTCACAGCAGTTAGTTAAAGAAGGTACATTTTCATGGGGGCACTGGCGTTGGGCCAGCGCCAAACCCTGACACCCAGGAATGCATGCCGAGCCCAGAAAGCCACCATGGTCCAAGATCAGCCACATGGAGCCCACATGCTCTTGTCAGAGCTGACGTTTGCTCGAGGCAGCTCTCTCGGAGCCATACAATCAGGAACTCCCTCCGTTTGTGATGATGCCATATCTGATCCCTTCCTTCCTGAATATAAATAGTTTCATTCTCAAGAACAGCCAGTGAGATATTCATCATAATTTCATGTTGCTATTTTTAAAAAATAGATACACAGCTTTGTCATGCCCAACTTCCAACAGGAAATGTTTTCAGTTTGCGGGAACATAACTCTTACTGACCAATAGATTATTCATGCCCCATTTTTCATGTTTTATTATGGTTATCCAATTTAATATGGACAATTTAAAATTACTAATTTTGTAATTATGAAGTACTGAAGCATTTTGGTTATAGTCTTGTTACTTCATTGATTATTAGTGACTGATTAGTAATTTAAAGGATGTTTCAACTGTTAATGCTACTTTTTAGCCTGTGGACAGACTTGTTTCTGTTAATATTTAATAGCTTTTATGAGGGAACAATTCTATCAGAACAATTGAGTTTATTCACCTTTTTCATTTTGTTATACCAATGGTACATATTAGTTGATTCATGAATATTATACTTTCAATTACTAGCATTTCCTGAACATATAAATACAGAGTTACATTCTTTGGATTCTGTAAATTTATTTTGTCAAACTTCCCAGAGAGAGCTAAAGAGTAAGAACATTATCCTTCTGCAAGCATTTTCAGTGATTTTCATTGTATCGGAGGTGTTGGCAGGTCCCATGGAATACACACCAAAGCGTCTCCATAGGGTGACAGAAACAATTCACATGTCTCATGAACAGAACATGCAGCAGAGCTACCTGCAAAGAGCTATATGAGGCTCAGGAAAAAAGTGCCACAGCACTGTTGAGAGACACTAGTGACAGTCCACTCAGCTACAGAAGGACACTGGCTTTTGTCTCTTCCTCTTCTGTTAAGCAGGAATACTTCTTGCGTCCCTTCCCATTCACTTCCTAATTTCCCAATAATGTATTAACATACTTCTGACAATGTTAAAAAGCAGTCATTTCTACTGGTGAATGATGAATGTTTCTAAGTGTGGCCTAGCTGCTCGTCCCAAATTTTGGGATCGACCACCACCTATTTTGCATTTCCATAAAGTTATCACTGATGATAAATGGAAGAACCAAATACGAGCCTAACCTAAATCAGCCAGTCTGCAAATAAGTAAAGGCCTAGAGGGAGGCAGTGGGAATGCATGCTCTTCTGGAGTCAAATCCTTTTTTTTCATTTCAAGGCATAAGAAACAACCTTTTCTAATTACACTGAATTTCTTAAGGGGGCATCAGGTACTTCACTAGAAGATAATGTCACATATTAAGTGCTAATAATTAAGTGTAGTTTTGTTAAAGTATACAGTGTGTCATTCTTTTGAGTAAGAAGTATATTAAATCCACATTTTACAAATCTGCAGCTTGCTTCCAGCTTATATCCCTCAAAAATAAACATGATTGCTTAACAATAAGTTAAAAATAAGAAAATACGCATTCCTGCTCACCCACGTGTTCCTAGTGCATGTCATAGACAAGTATAATATGCACAAGAAATAAAACCTAGAATCACTGTGAAGTCTTGAAAGCCATTTCCTGACAAATTTAGGAAAGGAACTCAATGTATCGGAAAATTTGGCTTTTCATAGTTAATTTCAAAGTTTTTACTTTATCCTTTGCTGATGTCAGATATGATGATGTCACAAAAGCTGCTGGTGGTAGTGATTGATACATACAGAAAAATCTGTGTTCTGAAAGGCTGAAAAAGATCTTCTCTAATCTAAACAATATCTATGATTCTATGAAGCAAAGGTTAAGCAGCAGGAAAGAAAAACATTTTTTCCTTCTATGCAAACAATTGCAATAGAGTGTGCTGATATAATTTTTGTCTAAGTCTTGACTCAGATGCTTGTATATTGCTTTCATTCTACCAGCACACACATAATTCCAGTCAAAATACATTTTTCTAATTTAACTGTAGATTTACTATAGTATTACAGGATTATGTACTTGTAAAAACACACATGTGGGATCTGTATTGTGTGAAGTCTGTATTATTACAGGTTTCCACATTAAAAAATGGTTTTGGTAACAGAAAAGGAATACACAAAATGTTATGCAGAAGCCAAGCTGTTTAGAAATACAATAACTCAAGCTTTTAAGTAAAGCACATCTCTTTAATATATAGTCCAGAAGCCATTCCATCCTGAAGTTATATTTACCAAGCTGTCTTCAGCAGCTTCAGCAGCAGCAATTATTTCCCTTTATTTTGGCTAGGCAAGGAAAGATGTACTCCAAACAGTGTTTTGCATGCTTTCTGTATGATATTTATAGAAATCTTAGTAGTTAATAAAAATTACAAAGAATAATAAATTAAATTCATTATTCATACTCAAAGTTTAGTTAAGCATTTTATTTCAAAATGTTTTGGGAATTGTACAGATGAGAGTTATATGTAACAACTTTTCTAAGAAGCTACATACTCAGTTGAGTATTTCCTTCTAAATAGTTGACAGTAGCATCTTCTGAGAATTTAGAGAGGCACTTCTTGGAGATGCAAGGACAGAGAAAAAGGAGAAAGGAGGCAGTATCTGAACAACAATCCTTACACATTTGCAATGTAGACACTTTTGTGCTTCTCGATTGCTGCTATGTCATGCTCCAGTTGTTTCAGCTTTAATTCCAGCTCTTCTTTATGCATCCTCTTGTACACGGTGTCTGTTAGTATTGGAAGACCCTGATATGCATGATTTATTTCCTCCCAGTTCTTTTTCAGTGCCTGGTGCCATTACATGAAAACAAAATATATGAGAAAAAGTAAGAACAACATGTACATAAACTACTTGATTTTTTTTTGCTAAGTGTCACTGCAATGTAAAAATAATGGATAAGTACATGAATAATACGTAATCATCTTAATTGGACCAAATTAATTAAATCCTTAAGAGTTACAATACTTGGAACTCCAGCCAATATTCAGCAGAAGTTTCAGGCAATCTCACCACCAGCTTAATTTTCTGTAATCGAGACATTGTTCAGACCACAGTCACCAAATGGATTCCACAACACTTTAACTTCTATAAACTACTTTGAAAGAATTCTGAATAATTGCATTCCCCTTCTAATCTACATTTACAGTAACAACTATGGGCAATTCATTTATCATTTGGACTAAAAACCCTAACTGTCACTGACCCTATCAACAATAATTTCAATAACTACTACCTCTCTTGAATGCTGCTGTGCAAAGAATTACCTTTCTAGATAAAGCAAACTGTATTCTCCATATATAAAACCTTGAGACTAAAATTCTATGTAAAAAAATTAAAAATGCTATAACCCAAAACTTATTCATAAACCTGTTGACACCAGAGACAACGCTTTTATTCACCAATATACACTAAAAGGAACCAGACAGTGTTAGAAAAATAAAATTTAAATCTTGTCTTTATATCCTTCTTACAATTGCTGCAACTATTGCTCTTTCTTTCTCTCCTCAAATGTATAATCAAAATCTACACATTCTATCCACATGTAGGTGAGGATTTAGTAGAGTTTATCCAGTGCATCAAATGTCCCCACAAAAACAATATGGGTGAACTTAATAATCACAGCTAACAAGGAACTGAGACAGCAATCAGTAAGTAACATGCCTATCAGTGAGAAAACAGTTCTCCAAAATGTTTATGGCTCTCCATTCTGTCACCTTAGAGGATATCACAAAGTATCTTCAAAAATAAAGAAGTGAAGTTACTCTTTTGGGAACCAAAGTTTTCAGCTCTTCTCCATAACTAAAACTGGATTCAATTGGTACACTGATTTTATGGCACACTGTGATTTCCAACCTCATGTCCTCCATTATTATTAAACACTTTTCTCACAGTCTGGCTAACTCATGAACAAACTGAAGTTAAATTTAGACAGTTTATTTTTCTACATATTTAGCTTTGGAGACAGTTGTTTCTGTTTCAGAACTGAAGGGCTCTTGTGCTTAAAAACTTGTCTTTTGTTGACTGTATAAATTGATTTACAGAAAAAAAAATGAACTCTCCTGCCAACACTAAGAAAAATGTAATCTTTAATATGAACTAATATTTTAACAATTCAAACCAGTCTGTTTATTGCATAGCAATTCATTCTTTTTGCATGTTCATATTAAGCATCTAAGTGTTGTTCATAAAGCTTATTCCAACAATCTTCATATACAAATATCTACAGAAGCTTAAAAACCTTACTGCTACATGTGAAACTTTAGTCATTTATAGACTCTTTAAATAATTCTTATTTGTGCACATTAGTAAGAACTGGCTTGGAAATAATTGAAAACAGTGACTTTTAAAACATTGGAGCATACATTCATCAAATTTGCTCTGTCTTTACAAAGTGGAGAGATCAAAAGCAGATCATGACTCTATAAAAATCTCCTTCACAGCTCCTCCAACAATGTAATATGCTGACCACTATTCCTACAGCTAGATCACAAACTGAATATCCAGCTCTATATATGGAATTCTAATACATGCTGGATCAGTGAGAAATATGTCCTGCATTTATCAACATTCTCTTTTATTCTCATAAAATCCCAACCAAAGTAAGCACAATGAAGAGTTCAAAAAATGTTGGCACAAATTACTTCCCTTCATTTTTGTAAGGTCATGAGGCTTGATTTTGGTCTCAGGCATCTATTGCCACGTATTCTTTCAAATCAGATAGTGCACATGTGTTCACTAGCAATGTCAATAATTTTAAAGGACAGAAATTCCCATATGTCTACAGCTGAGCACTGGGTAGAAGCCACATACCCTGGGGACACTAATTCCTCCTGACAATATAACTGTATAAGTAAGCCCATGGAAGTGCAAATGTTTTTGAAAAAAAAAATTAAAATAAATACTGAGTTAATAAAAACAATCTAAAAACTTTCAAATTTAAAAAAAATATTCCAATGCATTCCTGTATTTGAAAACTATAGAACATAATTTTAATCAAACTAAATGCAGAACAGTGAGCAGCTGAACTCACATGCCTTTTTTGCATGTATATTTTTGCTGCATAGTTAACTTGTTGGACCATCAGCTTGTCCCATGCCTTTCCAACCATAAAAATATCTCAATGTTCTTCAAAACAGCATGCTGTTTTGTTCTTTATATTGCTGTCAGTACAATACCCTCACCTCTCTCCCATACTCATTCCTAGCTTCTACTGCTTGTATATGCAAAAGACCCTTGTGCTGGACATTTCAGACCTTGCCAATTAACCAGTTCATCTTTCAGGCAAGTGAGTTAGACACTGTTTTCTCTCTAGATATTTTTTTTGTGGGTATTCAGCATCTTTGAGCTGTCCATCTATCTATTAAATTGTTTCAGGTGGATGCTATGAGCAAGTTATTAAGAGACAGACTGATATACAGATGTCACAGTCATATAAACCTCATTTTCATAGGACATTTGTCTAAAAAGTGGTCAAGAAAAATTCCAGTTCTAGGGCAGGGTATACTTTTAAGATATCTCTTTTATGGTATTAATTCTCTTTAGAAAGTCTTGTGCCATAAAAACAGTATGAAAGACAGTATCCAGAACAGCTTGACAAAATACAAAATTTTCAGTCATAGTTCTACGGCTATACACAATTTAATTCTGTTTTCCTTTTTTGCCACATTTTAAAGCAAGTAATTATGCTTTAATCAGTGAGGTCACAATGTGAAGATAGAAACTGCCAATAAAATAAGCAATATTCTGCATTAGGAAAAAATTGTATTTCTGCATTAATAAGTGTCACTAAATCCATATTGATGATTTTCTGTTCTTCAAAGTTTCACTGAAATTCTGAGTCACTAAGGTGGATAAGAACCAAACAGAATTGAAAACTATTAAAACTGTAGCTAGATCAGTTCCTTTCAGTTGTATACAAACTGTTCTACAGCTCCATCTAGTGAAAAAGTAGCCAACTGATTCGTTTCACGGAAAAAACCAAAAAAGTATACTTTTATTATTTATATGGACTTACACTACCTTATTTAATCTTTTGGACATGTTACTAATTACACTAAATCAAAATATGCACCTTCAGAATATTTGTCCTTTCTTCTTCAGATAGAGTTTTCATGGCTTTCTTCTTGAGTTGCTCCAAAACACTGGCCTGGTATTCTTCTTCCTCCTTCTTCATTTCTTCATTTCTTTGTGTCACATATTTTGGTAAAACACCATAATTCTATAAGAAGAAGGAAGAAGTCCCTTATATGTGCTTTTAAGAAGGAAACAAAGAGATACCTGTCATCCATCCATTTGCAAAAATAGCTTGAAATGACAATTTGTGGTACTCAGCACTAAAATCCTAAATCACCATGTTCTTAAAAGAGTCAAACATTATTATCTTCGTAGCCTGAGAAAAGCATATAAACAATTCCCTTCAACTTCTTTTCACAACCTTAGAAGACAACAGAATCCAGAAACCAAAATGTCCATTTATAAGAACTGATGGTTGAGCAAGGAGTTTGAAACCAGTTCATGACAGTGAGCTATTTTACATTTTTATATGGTGTCAGCTTCTATGATTGGAAACATTCCTTACAGAATTTCTTTGAAATTCTTCCTGTATCCTGATTTTTGCTGAACATTGGCACATACAAGAATACATACATGAAAATTGGACTACTTAAGAAGGATAAACTATCCCATACTGATGTGCTTCTGTGAGGAAAAAAATGACTTCTGAATATCTCAGACATTCTTGGGGAAACACACCTATTTTGCCTTAACCTTTGTAAAATGAAGCTCCTCTAGCCAAAAGATACCAGTCTACCTTCTTTCTACAAAAAGCAAAATTATTCACTAATCTTTTAGTGTCAGGTAGCATCATGACTAGCATTGTTTATGTACCTGTTTAGCCATGGAAAAGTACTGCAAGGGCTTCAGGTTCTTTTTGGCATCTTCTCTGTCATGAGTTATGTCTTATGTCATCTCTTAATGCTCTGTCATGGGTTTCATGTTTAGATAAGCCAGACTCTTGATAGATCTTATTTTCCTGGGTAGGGGATGGACTGTTCTTGTGCCAGAGAAGGCTGTCCTCAAAAGCACGTCAGCTCTCCCAAGGTCTTTGCTTTCCAGAGCTGCCTCACATGGGGTCCTACTCACCAGTTACTCTCAATAAGCTGCTGTTTGCTCTCCTGAGCAGTCAGTACATGACCACCTGGCTCCCTGAACAGGAGGGGGTCTGGAACTGCTACATGGTCTGTGCCACCCAGACTACAACTGATTATCACACCACTGAGCAATTCTTCCTCATTTGTAAGTAGCAGAACCAGAAGAGTGTGACCATTGCTTGGCTCATCCACCATCTGTGAAGAAAGCTGTTGCTGACATGCTTCAGGAAACTTTTTGGATTGCTTTCGTGCCATTGTGTTATCCTTTCAGCAGCTATCAAGGAGAGTGAAGTCTTCCATAAGAAGCTGCATCGTGATCTGAAGATTTCCTCAAGTTGCTTAAAGAGATTTTCATCCAGCTCCTCACCTCATTGGGTGCTCCATAACAAACACACTTTTGATAGTCACTGGCCTTTCCTCTGATCCTGACTCACAGGCTCAACCAGCCTGTTGCCAATTTCATAGAAAAACTCCATACACTTGAACAGCTCCTTCATTCAAAGGGCAAGCCTCCTTCTCTTCTTCCCTGCCTGTCTTTTCTAAGTAGCAAACATTCATTCATCACAGAATTCCATGTCTCCCCATTAGACACTCCCTGGATTCCCAATGCAAGACATATGCCATGCTTTAGAACAATCATTCTGCAAATTTTTTTGGCTGATAGCATAAGCAAATGAAAACAGAGCAAAGGCAAAGCACAAATCTCATGCCAGTGATTTCTTCTTGATGAATTCAAGAGATCTAACAAGGACAGCCATGGTTTCTATGCAATAGTGAAACTAAAATAGGCATTACTAATAGTATTTCCAATATAATTTAATAAAACGTACCTTTTTTTTAATGTATTTTGGAAAAAGTCCTGAAGGTTCAAGGAGATATTTATCTCCCTGTCTTGTATCAACACAAAAATGTCGAGGCTTTTTAGGCTCTCCCGTGATAACAGCAACTGCATTTTTATTTATAAAATTCTTTTTAATGTGAGTAACTGGGTGGTATGTCCTGGGTGGCACTGATAATGGAAGCAATTTTTTACCATCCTGTTCTCTTTTTTCTGTGAATAGAGCATGTAAACATTCTCAGCAATAAATTTGAAGATATTTGCAATTTCATATTATTACACTTTTCAAAAGGGAAAAACTATGTACAGAATTACATAAAAATAGAACCCAATAGTATCTACAATGAAAGAACTGCCTGTCAATGAACTGTGATGTATGTTTGTTTGGCCTAACAGAGGTTTCGTAACCTAGGAAATACTGTGTTGTTTCAGATGGGTTTTCCTTATATGTCACTTATTTCCTCTTAACTGCAGTAGTACAGGACTTTTTTCAAATGTAATTATAACTACTTTTAGTAGAGGTACTCCTTGTCAGAGCCCTTGTAGTGGTCCTGTCCAATCTCACCTGGAGCATTCCCTTGGGCTCAGGAACCCCATTTCACCTGTCAATACCTGGATGAGTTGCCTCAGCCATGTCTGCCCCTAGTCCTGCTCCTGAAGAGCTATATGGATTCAGTGGAGGGACCTGGCCTGTAAACTGATTTTGCCTGATGGTCAGTGGGACACTGACAGGACAGACCTTCCTCACCACCCCGCTCTGCTGGCCTGCCTGACGTGGTGAGACTGCACTCTCTTGGTGAGGTCTTTGCCCAGCCAGCATTGTGGTTGCCCTCAATGTCTGACTCATCCCTCCTTAGGGAAGAGCCCTGCTCTTACTGCTCCCTAATCCTTGTAAACAACTTCTCATAATCCTTTCTCCAGAGAATATAGAAGCTCTTCCATTTTAGTGTAATCTTTTCTCCAAGGCACCCACAGAAATTCAGTAGTATCCTGAGTAGTCTCACTTATAGTGAGCGATTAAGAATAATTACTTCCCATCATATTTCCCATTAGACATGACTCTAATTCATGATCATTGCCAGAAATAATGATTTGATCCAAGTTGTCTGAGTTCATGCTCTTCTTTGGCAGTAAATAACTGTAATGTCACAAGTGACACAGCTCATTCCTACAACAGCTGGTTTCCTGATAATGACCCCACAAACCAGTACTTTTGTTTTTACAACCTGATAGCTGGCCATAACTTAATACTGTGGGACACAGAGACTTAACTCTCTAGCCTAAAAAACACATTACATTGCATATATTTTCTGTCTACACTTACTTGGTGCTAGCTTGGGTTCCTTGGAATGTTTCTGCAGAAAATCATTTGGAGATGGCACTGCAACTTTTGCTGGCCCCATCGTTTTCCATTGAGATTTATTTTTCTCTGCTTCACGTTTCACAAGTTCTCTAAGTCTGGATATATACCTTAGAGGTTAAAAAATAGTCATAAAGAAGTTAAGGGTCAGAAAAATATTCAAAATAGTTCTTCAAAGAATATACTTTTTTGCAGTAGCTCATGGCAAAAGCCAAATCTGTTTTGTTTTGTACTCTCTCCCAAATAAAGACCATCATTCACACAGCCTCCATACTAAAGCTAAACCTAGTAGTGCACTGACAAATGAGTTTTCTGGTTCTGAAGTTAGCTTGCTTCTTCCTTCTGCTCTTGTGTCTCTGAGGTCAGGATTATCACACTTGGGGAAATAAATACCAAATATAAACGCTGAACACAGACATTCTGAAATCAAACAAAACCTAAATTTTGGAAATAAACTTGAGTCTTGCTTGCATGAATTCTTTAAGGCACATGGTGTGATTCTTGGGGTGTCCTGTGCAGGGCCAGGAGTTGGACTCAATGATCCTGATGGCTCCCTTCCAACTCAGCATTATCTACGATTCTATGATTTATGCTCAAGAAAAGATGTCAAATGTAGTCAAGAATTGTACAGGATGTCCTTGATCATCAGTTTTTCTTATTACTGTCCACTGTATCACTGTCTCAATGTTCCAGCTGAACCATCTGTTAGACTCCTATGAGAAATGAGATGGGTGACTGCTCTGAAATAGCACATCACAGCACAGATTCCTTATGTTACACAGATAGGAGTTGTGATCCTGAACAATGGTAATCAGTGGTGGGTTTGGCACTGAAACAGCTGATGTGAAAATCAGTAAGGGCTCAGACATGAAAAGCTGTACAAACATGGTATGCACACACTGCTGTTTTGCTCTAGTGTTGCATATGGCATGATAACTTCTGCTTTGATCAAAATCTCCAAAAGAAGCCAACTGCTGATCATTAGCTGATTGGCAACATCTTGCCTCTATCTGAAGGATTGAGCTGTCACAGATGTTTGCCTGAAGAAGCAGAACTCCCTGGTCCTGAAGTGAAGGCTCCCTCACTGTACTTTTATAATCTGTCCATCTTTAGGAAACATATAATATTAATTCATAGTAGACAAAAGCTTATGAAAAACTGTGCTTCTTTTACAGAAAAAAAACCATGTTTATGAAAAAAACTATGCCATGTTTTCAAGTAAGGATAAAAAAAGAAGAACAAAAAAGATTACATATAGTGGAACCCATTCTATGGAAATACTGAAATAGGAAGAAAGAAACCATGTAATCCTGGGCCACTGAATGTGTATCACAGTAGCAATACTGATAAAAGCTCTTGTCCCTGAGCTGCAAATGTCTGATAAATGTATTTGTACTTGATCATAACATTAGAACGTCAGAGGACTTCATTAAAACTGTGGATTTATTTTGTCTTTTGGAGATTTGGTCTACAAAATCAGAGAGAGGATTATCTGCATAAGATCATATATACTTCCTGAAATACTTCTAATTTTAAGGAATGAGGTTTTATTTTTTTTTTCTGTTAAATTCATGGCAAACAGCTATAGACATTGCCCAAACCCACCCAACTGATAAATAATAGTATTCCTCACCATTTTCTAGAAGTGGCATCATGAGCACACAGGAGAGAAAGGCACTGGTTTTATGCAAATTTTGACCTAGTGGGGTTCACTGTCTTGGAATGAGAAAATGAATGAGAAGACACTGAGTTTCTTACATACTGGCATGAGGTCAAGACATCATTTGTAGACAGCTATAGACATTCCTTTTGACAAAGAGATGGGGGATCTGTTATCTTTTCAGTGACTTTCCAGACCAAGAAAGTGGCTCAATATCACAGGGTTAGAGAGGGTTGCAAGGAAGAAAACCTGGTTATGGGAAACATCAGAATCTAATCTGTTCATCACTTAGCACAGGAAAAAGAGACAATACATCTATAAGAAGACAGAAGAAGATGACACCTATACCTTAGGTGTCAACTTAGGATATCAAAGTTGGGGAAAATGAGGACGTTTGCTGTGGTTTCATAAACAGTACCAGTCAGTTGAGAGTGAAATATATATGATTTCATTTGGAAAAAAAAAAAAAAACAAACCATACAACGAAGCAGATTTTGTATCCATCAGTTAAAAGTGATCAAATCAGGCTATTAAGCAGGTTCAATAGTCCTGTTACCAGCTGAATATTTGTCACATTGTGAACCTAAGCTGCAAGTGTGGTGACAACAGAAGTCAATGAGATCAGAATGGGATTTAGTCAGATTATATCTAAGCCAAGGAATCCATTGCCTAAACTGAACCTAATGGTCATGAGTATCCAAATCTCTGAATGGTATTAAGTCAGGAACGGATTTAGTGTGGATGCCTTGCCATATTGTCCTTTCACCTTCCTCTGTCTTCAAAAGTATCTCTGTCCAAAACTACATCCACTCACAATGAAGACAAAAAAAATTTTAAAAATCTACTTTTGCATGAGAAAGACTCAGAAATAGGCATCTCAGGAGTCTGAATCCTTTTACCTGAAACAGGATAACTATCTTTGCTCTAATGAGTGTCACTGATACATCTACTTCTTTTAAAGATATTGAGTTACAACCTACCCTTTCACTAAAGATGCTACATGTAACAGCCTTTTATATAAATAGGGACTTGAAAAAAACAACAGGTCTGTATAACTCTTGGCAAAAGGCCTTTTCTTATATTTTTAAGGCAAGAGGTAAGAAAGGGAAGCAAAAGAAACAATGTCAGAGGACACACCTGAAACACAGAAAGTATGGAAACTGGAAAGCCCACCTTTTCAGCTGCTCACTGAGTTGTTTTAAGTGCAAATAACAAAGATGTCATGTGATTCCTGTGCACAGAAGGAGTGCTTTGTAAATTGTGAACTAAAAAGATGGCACTGAAGACACCAAACTTAATAATCACTTCTTAGCAGCAGACTGTAAACCCTCAGATCACAGAATCAATTAGGTTGGAAAAGACCTCTGAATTATCAAGTCCAACACCATCTCGTCAACTAGACCATGGCACTGAGTGCTACATCCAATATTTCCTTAAACACCTCCATGGACAGGGACTCTACCACCTTCCTGGGCAGCCCACTCCACTACCTAATCACCCTTTCTTGTGAAGAATCTCTTCCTAATGTCCAATCTAAACCTGCTCTGGTGGAGCAGAGGCCACGTCCTCTTGTTCGGTCGCTAACGGCCTAGGAAAAAAGTCCAACCCCCACCTGGCTGCACCCTCCTTTCAGGCAGTTGTAGAGAGCAATAAAATCACCCCTGAGCCTCCTCTTCTCCAGGCTAAACTCCCCCAGCTGCTCCTCATCGGACTTGTGCTCCAGACCCTTCACCAGGTTCGCTGCCCTTCTCTGGACACACTCCAGCACCGCAATGTCCTTCCTGATGTTAGTGACTCGTTAGGAGTCGAAGTAACTCTGCAAACACTAGTTTGTTTGGGGTTTTTTTAGTACGTGTTACCCGTTAGATGCACTGCCTTGCCAGAACCAGCCACCCTGCCTGCAAGTGGCTCCATCACACTCACATACCCGTCAGATTTGCCGGACTGCTCCGGCCGGGGGTGGGGGTCACAGGCGCTCTCCTGGGCGCTCTCCGTGGCCATGCTCCCGCCACTGGATCTCGGGCACGGAGAAGCGCTCGCCTGTTTGTGGGGCTCGGCACGCGGGGT
>VZSE01006608.1:1945753-2011114 GCA_013398275.1 Promerops cafer
AAAAAAAAAAAAAAACAAACCATACAACAAAGCAGATTTTGTATCCATCAGTTAAAAGTGATCAAATCAGGCTATTAAGCAGGTTCAATAGTCCGGTTACCAGCTGAATATTTGTCACATTGTGAACCTAAGCTGCAAGTGTGGTGACAACAGAAGTCAATGAGATCAGAATGGGATTTAGTCAGATTATATCTAAGCCAAGGAATCCATTGCCTAAACTGAACCTAATGGTCATGAGTATCCAAATCTCTGAATGGTATTAAGTCAGGAACGGATTTAGTGTGGATGCCTTGCCATATTGTCCTTTCACCTTCCTCTGTCTTCAAAAGTATCTCTGTCCAAAACTACATCCACTCACAATGAAGACAAAAAAAATTTTAAAAATCTACTTTTGCATGAGAAAGACTCAGAAATAGGCATCTCAGGAGTCTGAATCCTTTTACCTGAAACAGGATAACTATCTTTGCTCTAATGAGTGTCACTGATACATCTACTTCTTTTAAAGATATTGAGTTACAACCTACCCTTTCACTAAAGATGCTACATGTAACAGCCTTTTATATAAATAGGGACTTGAAAAAAACAACAGGTCTGTATAACTCTTGGCAAAAGGCCTTTTCTTATATTTTTAAGGCAAGAGGTAAGAAAGGGAAGCAAAAGAAACAATGTCAGAGGACACACCTGAAACACAGAAAGTATGGAAACTGGAAAGCCCACCTTTTCAGCTGCTCACTGAGTTGTTTTAAGTGCAAATAACAAAGATGTCATGTGATTCCTGTGCACAGAAGGAGTGCTTTGTAAATTGTGAACTAAAAAGATGGCACTGAAGACACCAAACTTAATAATCACTTCTTAGCAGCAGACTGTAAACCCTCAGATCACAGAATCAATTAGGTTGGAAAAGACCTCTGAATTATCAAGTCCAACACCATCTCGTCAACTAGACCATGGCACTGAGTGCTACATCCAATATTTCCTTAAACACCTCCATGGACAGGGACTCTACCACCTTCCTGGGCAGCCCACTCCACTACCTAATCACCCTTTCTTGTGAAGAATCTCTTCCTAATGTCCAATCTAAACCTGCTCTGGTGGAGCAGAGGCCACGTCCTCTTGTTCGGTCGCTAACGGCCTAGGAAAAAAGTCCAACCCCCACCTGGCTGCACCCTCCTTTCAGGCAGTTGTAGAGAGCAATAAAATCACCCCTGAGCCTCCTCTTCTCCAGGCTAAACTCCCCCAGCTGCTCCTCATCGGACTTGTGCTCCAGACCCTTCACCAGGTTCGCTGCCCTTCTCTGGACACACTCCAGCACCGCAATGTCCTTCCTGATGTTAGTGACTCGTTAGGAGTCGAAGTAACTCTGCAAACACTAGTTTGTTTGGGGTTTTTTTAGTACGTGTTACCCGTTAGATGCACTGCCTTGCCAGAACCAGCCACCCTGCCTGCAAGTGGCTCCATCACACTCACATACCCGTCAGATTTGCCGGACTGCTCNGCAGCCGGGGCGCGCCGCGCCGTCGGACTGCGCGTGCGCGGTACCTGTGGCCGCGGTCCCGCCCCCGCCGGTACGTGCGCGCGCCGCGCTGAGGGCGCCGGGGGGTGGGGGTGGAACCCAGCCGAGACAAGGGGGAGAGGGCAGGGCGGGACAGGACAGGACAGGACAGGACAGGGAGAGCGGAGGTGGCGGCCCGCAGCCCGGGGCCGCGCTGGCCGGGTCGGTGGGTGCGGTCTGTCCGTCTCCCTCCCTCCTCCCATCTGCGCTTTGACTCCTTCAGGGAGCCGTGCAGGAGCTTGATTTGGGGGNGGAAAAGACCTCTGAATTATCAAGTCCAACACCATCTCGTCAACTAGACCATGGCACTGAGTGCTACATCCAATATTTCCTTAAACACCTCCATGGACAGGGACTCTACCACCTTCCTGGGCAGCCCACTCCACTACCTAATCACCCTTTCTTGTGAAGAATCTCTTCCTAATGTCCAATCTAAACCTGCTCTGGTGGAGCAGAGGCCACGTCCTCTTGTTCGGTCGCTAACGGCCTAGGAAAAAAGTCCAACCCCCACCTGGCTGCACCCTCCTTTCAGGCAGTTGTAGAGAGCAATAAAATCACCCCTGAGCCTCCTCTTCTCCAGGCTAAACTCCCCCAGCTGCTCCTCATCGGACTTGTGCTCCAGACCCTTCACCAGGTTCGCTGCCCTTCTCTGGACACACTCCAGCACCGCAATGTCCTTCCTGATGTTAGTGACTCGTTAGGAGTCGAAGTAACTCTGCAAACACTAGTTTGTTTGGGGTTTTTTTAGTACGTGTTACCCGTTAGATGCACTGCCTTGCCAGAACCAGCCACCCTGCCTGCAAGTGGCTCCATCACACTCACATACCCGTCAGATTTGCCGGACTGCTCCGGCCGGGGGTGGGGGTCACAGGCGCTCTCCTGGGCGCTCTCCGTGGCCATGCTCCCGCCACTGGATCTCGGGCACGGAGAAGCGCTCGCCTGTTTGTGGGGCTCGGCACGCGGGGTACCCGCCCCGCTGGGGGGTTCGGACAGGGGAAGCACCGCCTCGCCCAGGGGCTCGGGGCGGGGCCGGCGGCTGTTGTCAGTTACCGGGGAAACCCGTCAGGGGAACGGCGCCATGAGGGGCGCGGTCCCCGCTGCCACCTGCTCCAGCGTCAGACGCGGAACGGCCGCGCAGGCGCAGCTGCTGCCGGCGCCGCGCGGNTGGCGGCCCGCAGCCCGGGGCCGCGCTGGCCGGGTCGGTGGGTGCGGTCTGTCCGTCTCCCTCCCTCCTCCCATCTGCGCTTTGACTCCTTCAGGGAGCCGTGCAGGAGCTTGATTTGGGGGCTGGTCTCGCGTCTATCCAAGTAACAAGGCCCAGTTTTCACTAGAGCGCCTGTCACCGGCAGTGGTTGTTAAAATTGTGGGTCACGGCACATATATAGGTGCTGTCCACGTCCACGTCGAACTGAATAGCCAAAGCAAAATGTTCTGGAGGTATGCGTATTGCTCTGCTGCAACAACCCCACCCTTTTGGCATGGAGTTTGTATCTAAAGTGGGGTTGGGTGGATCAATTGAGCTGTTTTTACTGTTGAAGTTTTGCCAGTGGACAAAAAAAAATTTCAAAGAAATGGGTTGCATTCAATGCTTGTGGCCTTCTATGTACATGTACTTTATGTGGGTGAGTGCAAAACTCAAGGTGATTTTAAACAGTACCTATGGCCTAAATTCATAAGGCAGCCCAGATGTTACACCTCTTATTTGTGTAATGCACACCAACTGACTGCAGCTCAAAGTTAATCTGTAGTGGAGTGGGACATGGCAGGCAGGACTGTGCTTGGCGTGGTTTTCACTCCTTTAGGTCACACACGTTGCTTGAAGTGATTCCTACGTTCAAGAAATAAAGTCACTAAAATACATTGGGTTTGGGTTTATTTACTCCTGAATATAACTTTTTTGCATCTGCAAGTTTAATATGAAGATCTCTTTCTGTCCCTAAAAGGAAAATGCACATATTTATATATGCACTAGAGTGCTTACTATTGCAGTACAGGTTTAGAGCAATACTGGATATTACAATTACTCTTTGCAGTTTTTTTTTTTTCCTTTTATGAAGGGTTTGTAAAGGTTTTTAAAACCCTTTTTAAAATTAAAGATTTATAAAACCATTATATTGTATCTACACACGATGATTCCCTTATACTTTACAAGGATTGAGTAGAAAAACCTGGACAGCATTATATGCCCATCTTTACTCTGATCTATGCCTTGTAATTACAGCATATCCTCCAGGTCACAGCACTGGGTGCAGAGATTTACTGTTTGCAAGCTCACCTTTCCATAGAAGTGAGCAAATGCTCTTCCCCCTGCCCCCCTTGCAGTTTTAGGGAGGTTGTGAGAGTCTTTCCCCTTTTGCTCTAAACATCGCAGACAAATCATGTGCTCCAATTAGTGCTGGTATTCATGTTTATTTCTCTAAGTAAACAAAGCACAATGTCGGGAGTTTCTTGTTTTGTTGGGAATCCATCCTTCTTCGTTACTTTTTTTGTTGGTAGAGGGTCCTCATGATTTTTCTCTGTCTGTCTGTCTCTCCTCCCCTCTCTATCCCCAAATTACATTCAATACAATTCCAGTATAGGAGTTTTTCATAAATCCCTGGCTTGGTTTCCATCCTTTCAGAAGAGATTTGAATGCAACTCATCCAGCCTTGCTGTTGCACAAGATTGTGAGTTATCTGCATATTTAAGTGGGTCTTGTATTTGGGATTTTTAGAAATAAAGGATTTAAAAAATATAACAAAGTTTTCTTGGGAGGTGGGACAAATGCATATTTTGTTAGCATTTTGATTACAAGAAGGTAGTCAAGTTAATTGTTACTTATAAATGTGTAGTTAAAAGTAAGTCTTCTAGAAGAAAAACTAATTGATTTTGAATTCCTATAAGCAATATTATTTGCAAACAGTATTATAGTGTTAGGCTTGGATGTCTTTTTTTTATCTTGAGGACATGAACTTTTTGAAGTTGGATTTGTCAGTGGAAATGAGCTGGAACTATGCAGGAGAGGGGAATGAGTCTTACTCTGAAAAATACCTCCTTGGCACTGATGAGGTCATAGCTGGATTTATGTTTGAAGTCTTGTTCTGAATTTTATATCTTTGGGGGCTTTTTCTTAGATATTTGCTGAAGGACAAGTTACTGTTTGTTTTTTTGTTTTCTTTCTGAAGCAGTTAAGTGGATTGTCAAGTTGTCTTGGAAAAAAAACCACAGTAACTCATCAGAAGATGTTTCACATTTTTCAGTATCAGCCTTTAAGACAAATAACCCAGAACAGTCTTCCTAGCATGTGTCTAAAACTGATGCTTTCAAGACATGTTGCATTTGCACAGATATGGAAGTCATGGTTCTCAAGTCATTCGCTTCTTGGAAAGAAAAATATTATCCTGATGGGACCTCCAGGTGCTGGGAAAACAACGACTGGGAGAATAGTAGGCCAGAAACTGAATTGCCGTGTCATAGACATAGATGATGATGTCCTTGAAACAACCTGGAATATGAGTGTGTCAGAAAAACTGCAGGATGTTGGTTATGAGGAGTTTCTAGAGGAGGAAGGAAAAGCCCTGTTGAAGTTGTCAGCATCTGGAAGTGTAATTTCCCTTAGCGGGTCCAATCCAATGCATGCTGCTGGCATGCAGCACATAAAGAAAAATGGAATAATTGTATATCTGGATGTGCCCACAACAGTCATTATGAGCAGGCTGGAATCAAAGGAAATGGGTCGTATCGTGGGCCTGTCTCCTGGTATTTCTCTCAAGGACATACTTCAGTTTAGGAAGCAGTTCTACAAAAGGTGGTTTGACATCCGTGTTTGTGGAGGGGATCTTGCAGCAGAGGTTGTAGCAGAAAAGGTACTTGATGCTGTGAAGAGATACCAAGACTCGGAACTGGAAACTTTCATTTCAACGAGGTCTAGTAGGTCTGGAAGGAGTACAGAAGACTCTCATAAATTATATTTCAGTGACGTTGTTATTCAGGGCTTAGCCCTTGATGGAGGACTCTTTGTTCCTGAGAGAGGACTTCCAAAATTCACTGCTGAAGAATGGCAAGGTCTGATAGAAGCAACTTACATTGAAAGAGCCCAGGTGATACTAGAAAGATGCATACATCCTGCTGATATTCCTGCTTCTAAGCTGGCAGAAATTATTGAAACTGCTTATGGAGAAAACTTTAGTTGCTCTAAAGTTGCCCCAGTTAGGCATCTGGCAGGCAATCAGTTCCTTCTTGAGTTATTTCATGGACCAACAGGATCATTTAAAGATTTTGCATTACAGTTGGTGCCACATTTGTTTGCCTACTGCATTCCCAGAAGCTGCAATTACTTGATTCTGGTAGCTACTTCTGGGGACACAGGCAGTGCTGTTCTAGATGGCTTTAGTCGTCTCCATGACACTGACAAACAGAGAATTGCTCTGGTGAATTTTTTTCCTGAGGATGGAGTAAGCCCAGTTCAAAAATCACAAATGATTGGCTGTCAGAAGGAAAATGCTTGGTCAGTGGGTGTCAAATCTGATTTTGATTTTTGCCAGACAGCTATAAAGCAAATATTTACTAATTCTGATTTTACTGGCTTTCTTACAGTAGAATATGGAACAGCTTTAGCTGCAGCAAACTCCATAAACTGGGCACGACTGCTTCCTCAGATAGTATATCATGCCTCTGCATACCTTGATCTCGTTCATCAACGTATTATTTCTTTTGGAAGCCCTGTAGATATTTGCATTCCTACGGGAAACTTTGGCAACATGTTAGCTGCTTTCTATGCTAAAATGATGGGAATTCCTATTAGAAAATGTATTTGTGCTTCCAATGAAAACAATGTTTTGACTGACTTCATAAGAACAGGTGTTTATGATTTGAGGGGAAGAAAATTAATTTCCAGTTTTTCACCAGCAGTAGATATTTTGAAGTCCTCCAATCTTGAGCGATACTTACACCTGATTGCTAATGAAGATGGACAACTGGTGACACAATTGTTTAATCAGCTGGATAATGAGGGCCACTTCCAGCTGCAGAAAGAGCTACTTGGAAAGCTTCAGCAGGACTTAGTGGCTGGCTGGTGCTCTGATGAGGACTGTCTGGCTGCTATTCACTCTGTGTTCAGTACTACAGGATATATTTTGGATACACACACAGCTGTTGCTAAAGTAGTTGCAGATCGATTACAAGATAGAACTTGCCCAATTATTATTTCATCTACGGCTCATTATTCTAAGTTTGCACCTGCAATCTTGAGGGCCTTGAGGATTGCAGAAATAAATCAGAATCCATTAAGTCAGCTTCACTTGCTGAGTTCTTACAGCGCTCTGCCTCCAATCCACTGGGGTCTATTAGAGACCCTGAAAAAGACAGGAAATGGGGATCACCATGTCTGTGCTGCTGATATGAGTGTGCTGATGTCCCATATAGAAACCTTAATTCAAAATCATTTTATGAAAGTTTTTTGAGCAACCGATCCAATGTCCACAATAGCAGTACCTTCTTAACAAGCTGCATGCTTTATGAAAGCCATCATTCATTTGGTCTGTGTCCAGTCCTCAGCATATCTCACAGTTTTATATTCAGTTGTCAAGCTTTCAACAGTATTTGTAAGTAACATGTGTGAGGTTTATAGTGGTAGTGAAAGGTTGTGAATTGAGAGTGTAAAAAACTGGAATACCATTTTGCAAATCATACACAGTAGAGATGCCAGCACTGCTGGCTTTCCTTGGCAGTGCTGTCTCCTTCACAGGCCTGAAGCATGCTCAACGGAAGGAGACCGATAATGAAGTCTGACCTTTCTGGAACTAATACCTCTGGTTTTGTTGCAACAATGATGTGAACCTTTGGTCAGTGGATGTTTAATTAAACTTTAATTCATTTCATTTCACTGAAACATAATACTATAATGGTGTTCATATGTTACTAATGAGGGTTGATTTCACTACAAAATTAAGATATCCTTGTATTGATAATCCTTGAACCATTGAATTTTGTGATATACTGCCTTCTTGTATAATGTTTTTTATGTATCATGTGGCCAGTGTCTAAGTAAAAAAATCCGGTCATTTTGTTTTTAACACCTTTTTCTCCCAAATATTTTCCTGTGTCAAATAGAATACCTAATTCAGTATTTTTAATATATTTGAGGTTTGGCTCTTCCTCCAGTGTGTTGTAGTCTCTTTCCTAGATATTTTTTATTTGAACTTTCAACTTCAGAATCCTTTTTTAGTACTATAGAAGAATCTGATAGTGGTAACAGTCATCTTCTTAAATAAGAACCAGACTTCACCATTTATTTATGTATGTTTTTTGTATTATGTTTTATCTTTGAGATCATATAGCTTTTATTGTTCTAATTACTTATGTTTTCATATTTTTCCTAAGTTAATTTCCTTGATGTTCTATCCTATTTGTGCTTTGCATGAATTAGTGTAAAAAAGAAGCTTCCCAAATTACTTGGCATCTCATCAAGGAAAGTGAAGGATGAATTCCAGTGTGATAGCATCAGAAGTGTTCATTATGTAACCCAAAATACCTCTGTGTGGTTTTGCTAATGACAGGCTCTTTGCTGTTTGGTTTTTTTTTTTTTTTCTTTTCTGAAGAAAAAAATAGATTGGATTGTCCTAGGAGATCATATGTTTATGGACAAATGTATTCTGCTAATTGAAGATTATATTTCACAAGGACATAAACTACATTTCATACTATGAGAAATGGTAAAATGATGTGTTGAAAGGTTTGAGTGGCATGCAGTTAGAGATAAAGAGCTGAGAGTCTTCAGATGTAAGGATATATAGCTATGGGAAGTTGTGTTTGCCACTAAGATTCAAATAATCTGGTAACTGATAACATTTTTTTTGCCTCTTCATTAGGCAACATTTCCTACATGTCAAGATTCACTTGGGGCTTTGAACTGTTGTTGTATCCAACAGCTTCCTCTGTGTTCCTGATTGTACTTTTTGCCACACTAGAAGTGTACAAGACACCATCCAGCAAACTATTTTAAAGAATTGTAATATCTTCCAGCGTAAGGTAAAAGTCCCAAGCGTGATGTGCCTTTGCCACAGTGAATATGTATACTGTATCATTAAATGTAGTTGAGACCATGGGTGTGACACAGTAGGTTCCCCCATTCTTAGATACTTTTTAGGACCCTTCTAGTTCTTTGCTCAAACCTCAGTCATTATTTCTGCAGTAACTCTGAAAAATAACTTTTTGTTTTCATGGAACTGTGAACAGAGCAGGTTGGAAGTGATCTGAAAACATCATCTGGGCCAACCTTTTGTGACAAAGAGGGCCTAGATGAGATTATCTAGCACCCTCTCCAGTTATGTCTTAAAACTTCCAGTGATGGAGACCCTTCCACATCCCTGGGGATATTGTTCCAGTGATTGAGTGTTCTCACTGTAAAAATTTCTTTCTTATACCAAAATGAACCTTGTCCTGGTGCAGCTTCCCCCTTGTCATCCCCATATGGCTCCTTGTGAAGAGAGCACCTCCAATCTTTCCTTACCACCACTGAAGTGGGCAGCTGTACTGAAGTGCCCACTGAACCTCCTGTAGTATGAAAATATCTGACTCATTCAGTGTCCTCATAGGGCAGGGGAATTTTCATCATTTTCCGACGACATGGGAAAGACCATGATTATTTAATTAAAAAAATCCAAGTCCTGTAAGAAAAAGTTACATTAGCATATTGCCAAGAAAGAAGCATTGCTTGTATCAGTGATTGAGTGAACATCCACCTTGTATTTCTGTATGTTTCAGTCTGATTCTTACAGTAATTCCAAGTGGAAAAAAAATGTAATGCTTTCTCTGGATGTGCTCAGTACAAAACCAGAATTCTAAATCTTGGAAAAAAAACCCCAAAGCCCAAAAAAACCGAACTGCCTGGATTGAATTACTGGGACAGGGTTTGGTTTCAGCATAAGGACTCAGTGGAAATCCTGCAGTACTTGATTCCACGGGGCTTAATGCTGTTTACATCACAGGGCAGTTTGTCACACACTGTTACAATACTTTATAGAAACATCTTCAAAGAAGAGCTTGTTTTTGTAGAAAGTACCTGAAAGAGAAGAGCTGAGATTCTAAACAAGGTAAGACTAGAAGCCAACATCCTACCCTGAGATAACTCAGTATTAGATAAACTGGTCAGAACTAAACTAGCAGGGGATTTATTTTGGCATGACTAAATTATTTTAAAGTTCATGACAGTAACCCAAGCATGGTTTGAATCTCTAGCTGCTGCTTTCCTATCACATGAGCCATTATAGCAGATGATATAAACTAAATAAGTAAAAAAATGAGCACTTGTACTTAGGTAAGGGCTTTCAATGTGGACTTGCGGTGTCTAAGGGCAGTGGTTAATGCACATACAATATTTAATACACGTCTCAGAATGTTTAAAGGCTTTTACAACAAAGTATTTACTAATTTTCAAAAATAATTTTTGGACTTTCATTAACTTCAGTAAACTGTTTTCCTGCACTACATCTGCTTGTGGATCCTAGTAATGAACATTATAAAATGCTGCAGTAACGTTGTGATCCTGATGTACACAGTATTTGTGACCTGGTACTAAGGCTGTGTTCTGGTAGCTGTAGTGTACAATCTTTTGTCCTGCAGGGCCTGTAGGAATGGAAGGGAAAAAAATTTCCAGTATGCTCAGAATAGCTGGCTGTGGGTGCATAGGATAATGAGGGAAGCAATCCTTTTTCCTAGCCCAGATTTTCTTAGTGAAAAATGTCAGTGATATACTGTGGTTTGACAAATATTGTGCTACTGTTATGGTCCTTTTTCCCCACTATCAGTATTATGAAAGATTCAAAAGGCATTAAAGACTGGGCATAAGTGCCCTTTTTTTGGTTTTGTGTGTTCAGCGTGCAGTCACTGTGCACACTGAATGCTGTCATTCATTAGCTTCTCTTAACTTCTTAAGGCAAAGTGGTGTGCCAATGGTATGGAAAAGCAAATCTATATTGTGCTGGTTAGCAGCATTCTTTAAACCATTTAGGTTTGCTGTATACACAGTTTGCTCCTATTTGTCTAGCAGGATGTTGCAGTATCAATCAATAAAATCCAGGCTGACAGAGAGTGTGAGTGTGCAGATCCACACATTTCCACTCGCTTTGTTGACCCAGAGTAATAGCATTGCTTTAGTTAAACTGTTACTCTTCTGTATAGATAAATCTTCGCTGACCACTTCCTACTACATGAAAAACCTCAGGGACAAATTTAACAAATGTAAGGAGAAATATAATGTCTATATTTGCACTTTTTATTATAAGAATATTTATGTGGCAAATACTTTGTTTTGTTTACAGATGTACCAGGTGCTCATTACTTGCCTTTAGTCACAGCCCTTCTTCTCAGGGTGACAGAGAGTGACATGAGGTAAAGGATGAATAGAACATCAGAAGATAATTCTTTTTTCTTAGTACTTTATGATATAAAAAGAATTGCTATTTACAGTTTTGAGGCGATGGAATATTTTATCTGATGGAACTCTACAGGGAAGATTCTTGTTGTTCAAAAGGTCAGCTTTGCTTTCAAGGACATCAAGAACAGACATTGCTATTAGGTATATCATGTTTGGCATACCTGACATACACATTACTCATTTGCAAATGATCTATATAGCACTATAGCACTTTGTTTGCAAGTATGTTTGTAGATCCTTACCAATCTGCTGTAAAGAAATTCCACTAAAAGAAGTAGTTTCAGAGTTTGATATTCTTAAGTCTTGAAAGATGTGTTCCATCCTGTTTCCTTGAAAGTTAGGGGTATAGTTGGTGGTAATCTAGTAATTCACTTTGCTGAGACTAAGATTTTAGTGAGATAATCTGTATAATTCTGGAAGGAAGTATGTATAAAGAAGGAAACACAGATCAAAAATAGCAAATGTCTAAACAGTTTGTTTACATTGCACCACAGACTTGTCCAGTGCTGTATGGAAAGCCTGTATTCTGAGGATTAGTACGGAAGAGGAAATCTCTGACAGTTTAACGTTTCTTATTCATGTTTAGTTCAGTGGAGAGATGAGTTGGTTTACTGTTAGCTGTTGTGGAGCAACTTTGGTACACTTCTAATATCATTTCAGGATCATGGACTTAAAAATTACTTGAATGGTTGAAACAACAATGAGCAGTTAATGTCAGTGAATTAATGTGAATGGGCAGTTGATTCTGAACATGTATTAGCAGGTTAAGGAGGATTTAAATGTCACTGTGGTTTTTCACAGCAGTTACAAATGTGCTCAGTTTGCTTATCAGACCTGGGAAGCTGTTTCTTCAGATTTTTTTCAGAAATTTTTCAATCTAAAAGACAACTGTCTTTGTCTTGCTCTCCAACTTAGCTAAAACTTTTAAAGATCTTGTAGTGTGGACCAAGATCTAAGCTGTTTGCTCATTTTACTCGAGAAGAATTTATTCCCTGGTAAGTGTTTAAGATGCTGTCTGGTCTCCTTCTTGGCAGTATAGGAAAATTATTAAGTAAAACTAAGATAACACCTGATTTACTTGCTTGTGTATGATATTATAAAATTAAACCAAGGGGAGCATCCACAGTGTTTTCCTTGCACAGCACAGGAACACATTTTTCATAAAAAGTGTATCTCAAGTTTCACAAAATCAGTTACATAACACAGGAATTGTTACACTAGTATTTTATTTAGGTATTTTGTCACTGGTATTGTGAATAGACTTAGATTTTCAAATAGTTTATTTTATTTTAAATAGTTACTGTTATAGGAACACGGAGAGTATCACCCCCAGATATAAAATTCATCAAGACAAAGATTGAGTGAAACCTGAAAGAACTCAAAATGTAAATTGGAAAGACTGAACAGATTTGTTATGTGAGTTCACACAGGATTTGGCTCTTTACCATGAGTTTATTAAGAACATAGGAGGAAATAAAGTAATGACTGTTCAAATCTACAGATGCCACAGAACTTAAATACTAAGGAGCCACTTAATCAGAGCAAGGTTAATTGCTTGTTTAGGAGCAATTTGCATTTCACTCTGACCTAAAGTAGACCTATGTTTTTAGGAGCATAGAGGTTTGAGAACATACTTAGCAAGTTGAACAATTTGTGTTAGGAAATGCTGACTTTGATTGGTGTCTGGAGATGATGTGCATTCTCAACTGAGCATGAATTTTCAGCATGCCTCGTGGCCAAAAGGACCAGTGAGATCCTGAGGCTAGAAAAGGGAATACTGCCAGGGAAGAAATACTGCTGTCTGTATTTGGCTTTGCTGTAACCTTTTGAAAGAATATTATGCCCAATTTCAGTAATGCTGGGAAGCTGGACAGAAAAGAGTCATGAGAACAATCAAAGTATTAAAAAGAAGCACTGGCATGAACGTCTCAAAAAAACCAGAATCTGCTTAGTTTGGTGAAAGAAGAATCAGCCTAGACAGACCATCTTCAGAGAAAAATTGATAATAAAGAACTGTTCCACCTAGAAGAGAAAGAGGGATCCAGCAGGTCTAAGCAGAAGTCAGACATGTTACAAAAAGAGATAAAGGTATGTAACAGAACAGTAAAGGCATCCCTAGTCTGGACATATTAGATGATTTCCTGAAAAAATGTGGTTTGATAGAAAGAGGACTAATTCAGACAAGTCAGACCCATGTTACACAAGAGGTCAAACCAAACAATCACAAGTTGTGTTTGGCTCCCCCAGGAGTAACTTGCCTTTAACAAAAGCATGAACAGCATTTCACAGAGGTTTGAGAGATAGAGATTATGAGCTAATTTCAGTTCTGCTGTGGTGTAATCAGTACACAGAGCAAGTTCTGCGCTAAATAGTTTATTGGATATGTTTAGACTTGTTCTTTTTGTCTCTAGAGAATTGCAAATGGACTACTAATGCATACCCTGACTTGACTCATGGCTATTAGGATATGGCTCATTAGTTTTAAATTTCATTATACAATACGCCTTGTGATGGTTTGGGCTATATATACTTTCATTATGAAAATGAAGTGAACAGCACAGGAGGAAAGTGTCTGCGTAAATGTCAGCTTTATTGAATGTAGCTAATTATTATTTATTTTTCCAAGCTTTTAAAAGTTGGAGATATTTTGAAATTTATTAGATGCTTTTGGGCCCCTTTTTTCTCTGCTTTTACAAGCAACTTGCAATCCAATGGCCATTTTCAGTTCATTTTCAGCTCATAATAAGACTTATATGACAAATGGGAAAATCCAGTGTTTCCTTTTTATAGCTAAACTTGAACTTTTATATACCAATTAAAGCTTAGAGAAGGTAAAATGTACTCAGGTTCTGCTCTAGCAATATATTTTGATTAAAATGTATTTTTTCTTTACATTTTAGACTAATTCACTAAATTATATCTAAATAGAGAATATATAATAATTTAGTGGACTTGTTTTCTAAATATCTGTGGCAATCTGATTCTGTTTAAAATGCTAATAAATGCATCCCATCTCCTAATGAAACCAGTGCTCCCTGCATAATTAATTAGCATTTTATACAGATGAGGATGGGAAAGCCATATTCACAGTAGTTTTCTACCAGAAATATTAATAAAAGAATTCTATGCAGTTCTGAAACACCACAAGACCGGCTCATTTCTGCAAAACTGGTATTTTGCAAGTAAAAATTTTAGTGCAATTTACCTGGAATCGTTGTTCCATACAGTTTTTATCCACAAGGTGGCATTCCTAACAGGAGTTTGCTAGACATGGTCACTTCTTGCAGTTTTTGAAGAGCTCTAAGTGACAGGCAGTCATAAGCATTTGTAATATTATATGAGATTTTTATGTTTTCATTTTTATAAAGAGTAATTAACAGCAATTTAAGTCAGAAATCTTAATGATAATTAGATTAATATTCATTGATAGGTGGAGTATCCAGAAATACGTGATGGTTCCAGGTTACAAAACAACACATTCATTCATGGCATTATATGCTACTAGAGATTTTTCACCTGTAAAGCTGGAATCAGTTTTGCTTTAATGAAAGAGTCTAAAGTAATAATTTAAAAATTCTTTAAATCAAGAGCACAAATAATACCATGGTCTTGTATGCAAACCCCAGTGTTTGGTGTTTTGAACATGATGCAGCATATGGAGCTTGTAGTGAGTTCTGGGTTAAAGAAGGGCAGATAACAGTGTTCATGGGGGAAAGCTGTATAAATTATGTCTTGCTCTGCAAGGGAGGATTTTTCATAGTTTAATGTTACAATGACCAAGCAACTTATTTTCATATGCCTGTTGTCCAGGTTGATAACTGAGCCTGCGGGCAGCTCTGCTTTTCTTCAGGCTTTATATCTTTTTCAGTTTCTTGTGGTCTTTCTATGCTAAATTCAAATACCTTGTTACTCTGTTTCTTTAAATACAAGCATGAAGGGGGTAGAATACAACCTGCTAAACCAATACAAGTGCACTGGATTTTATATAACAGGGACGTGCATATTTCTCCCCCATGGCTAAGGTCCTGATCTTACTTTGCTTTTTTTGCTGATTCTGTAAGATCAGAATTTAGCTAAATAATCATTTATATTTCCATTCTAGCTGGTGCCCTACTTGGACTTTGGTTTGAAAAAAAAGACATAACCTAAAGTTTGTGCTGAAACTGTAATCCAGTGTAAATTGTGGAATTTTTTCCAAGTCTATTTTGAGTCAACAGAAAGGAATATGAGTTGTTTGGTTTTTGATTTATTGTTTTGTGGTAGCAGAAATTCTGTGTAGTCTTTTCTAATGTGTGTGTACATTTCCTGCTAATCCCTCTGTTCCATGTGCCAACCCCACTGATGCCTCAGACCTCTGGATTTAAGTTCCTCTCACTTAACACAGCTGAAAGGACAGAGCAGCAGCTGCACCATGGCTGACACTAATGACAGTCTTTGCTGAGCTAGTGGGCACTGTTTTGACATTAAGCAGATGTTCTTTTTCCTAACATTCTGTTGTACCTCTGTCATCTCTCAAAGATGGCTCTGCAAAACAGAGAACGAATCCCTGTTCATTGAAAGCAATGGTCAGTCAGAAAAACCCCACTTTCAGAATTATCAGGCTGGTAGAACCTGCCTGCTGGTTGAATCTGGCAACAAGAACTGTAGAGGCAATCCTTCTGAGCTGGTAGTATCTCATGCCGACTACCAGTAATATTTGAGGGCCTGAACATCTCCCACATGCTGCAAATTTTAAAGAAATGTGGTGAAAATTACTACTTCCAGGATGCGGAAATGGCTGGAAAAAGAGAGTTATATATAATAATTATGAAGTGTTGATGAGGAAGTAAATGATTTGTTGTTGTTGCCTTTTAAGTTAAGCTACACACTGAATTTTCTTTATAGTAGTTAGGCATAGCGCTAGGTGAGTAAATTAGGGCACCATTCTTCTGAGAAGAGCAAGAAGTCTGTCCCACAGAGGAGGTTTAAAAATAGGAAAAACAAATGTACAAAAAAAACAAATGGAAAGAAACATTCTCTGCTCTGATGGCTGCCATGTGGAAAGGGCTTATTGTGAAGGGTGGTCTGTAGATAGAACTGTACACAACTATACAAGGGAATAGGTTAGTCAAGGTAGTAGCAGGGTTCAGGGTCCCCAAAAATGCTGTAATGTGTAGGGTGTGATGGACATCACCAGGAGAAATCAGTAATCTGGAGCATCGCTGTTGTTGTTTCTGGGACATCCCATGATGTCAGATCGGCTGGATATGTACTCCAACTCTCAGAAATGGGGGAAAGAAATTATGCTGAATTTGTCCTTTTGCCTAAGGGTGTCTCAGTTAGACATGTAGACATATGACAGTGACTGTAAGTTCACATAACCTAGCACTTGCAGGTCAGAAAAAAATGGCTGTACTGACTACAGACAAATAATAGTCCTGATACTTCATGATGGATCTGCAAATTGCTTTGCTAGTACAAAGCACATCAGGGGCTAATTTGATGCAGTTTATTGTTTGCAAGAGGTGGATTATAAATGTTTGGAATTGCATCTTATGTAACTGCTGCTGGATAAGCATACATATGAGTAAGTGTGAACTGGGAAAGGAAAATGTGATACTGGGAACTGTAACCACAAGTATTATCACTTCCCATATGTAACAAACTTATGCCTAGGGCAAGGAAGCACAATTGCTGACAGAAGCTGTGTTTCCTCATGCAGGTGATTTTATTGTTCCAAGTGATTTATCACTCTGGCTAACATTTTTTGATGAAAGACTTTTCTGGAATGATTGTACTCCAAAGGAAATTTGGAGTTATTTACCTTCAATAGATGACCAGGTCTGCCTATTGAAAATGTTAGATTTATGAGGTAATTTCATGTGGGTTTTAATTTGGTGGAAGACAAAGAGTTAAGGTTTGTTTCCCCAAGTTAGTCACATAATCTCTTTCAGTCTCTCCCTTTCACTTCCTCAGTCTCAGAAATCTACAACTATACATTTGAGAAACTTATCAGACACTTAAATATTTAATGTACTATCAAATTGTATTATTTTACTTTATCTGTTATCAAAAGCATATGCTGGATTCTCTGAATTTATATTGGGTGCTAATGATACACTGATGATTCCTGAAAATGCAAAAACTGTCCTCATTTTCTTTACAAAAGGTAAAAAGATGTTACATTTTCAAACTGTTAAATCTAGCTTTTAAGACCTGATTTCAAGAAGTGTGCAGCACCTGAACTGCCAACATCTTGTTCATTGTGCTCCTGGGTCACTGATGGTAAAGTTCTTACTTTCTTATGCATTTATATTGCTGTGAAAATAGATAGTTGTAAGTCCAGGTCCCTTCCTTCTCAGAGGGATCTGAGTGCAAAACAGAGTTATACACTGTGTTACTTTGGCCTGACACTAGAATTACTTTTAGTAAAGGCAGATCAAACCTAATACCCAGTCAACCCCTGTTCAAAATGCAGAGTGATGAAGCTGAGCCAGAAGATACTGAGTGCAAAGTGAGCTTTTCAGCACTGTATAGAGCCAGTATAAAAGCTAGTTGAAAACTACTTCACAAACTACTAAGATCTCCCAATATCAAACAAATTGTTACTCATTTCTGCAAGGCACAGCTGACAGCTGATGGAAGAAATATAAATTGCTTTTTTTAAAAATCTGTCCAAAGTAAAATTTGCCTTCTGTGAGAACTTAGCTTATTGTGCTAAGCCTCAGGGTGAAGAGTGGATCTCCCACCTCCCATGGTGGTGGCTGTTCAGTCACTTCAGGGGCAGCAGAAGCATGATCTTCATTTGTGAGGTTTTTTTCTCTTGTATTAATTGCATGATCTGCTTCATAAATCAACTTACATTTAAATGGAACAGCTGAAAAGTAATTGTGCAGCTGAGCAACTGATGAGTTACTGTGCCTTATGGCTACTGTGGCTGTGTGGGTAAGGACCAGAAAGACAAAAATTGGTGTCTTTAACCTCCAGTATCCCTTAACTCTCCTCCAATGAGTTTCCTGTCACTTTAATTTAAGAAGTATTTTGATCAGTTCATGAAAGCAATTCTATGATGCATTTGTCTCCAATTCCCCAGAAACAATTGCCCAGTCCTGTGTTCCTAAATTCCTTTCTGTACGTTGCCTTTAATTTTTTCCTTTTTTGATAGCTGTATTAGATGTTGTTAGGGATGATGAGGTGTGTAGATCTGGTTTTAGAGGATAGACAGATGAAATAAGCAACATTTGGAGTGTCATTGAGACCACCTTGGTAATTTTTTTTGTTTGCAAAGCAGATGTCTCTGTTATGCACTCAAATTCTTCACTGTCACCCATTATCATAAAGCCATTTTAGCATAACTATTTTTTAATTCTCTAAGCCTTTTCATGGGACATTGTAAAATCAGTCTTTGTTGGATAAATTTTGCTTTATATTACAACTCAAAATACCAGAATCTTAAAAATAATCTTGTAATAAGCATTTTGTAGTTAATGTAATTAAGTTCCTTTCAGGCTGGTACTTGGACTGCAAATTGAGAGTTTTATTTCCCTTTTGGAATCAGGCACCCTTTGAAATGGTCATGCTGAGGTTCTGTAAACTGTGTTGACATTCTGTGTTGTGACACTGTGTCATCACTATACTTCTTTCAGCAGAATTTTTAAAGCTGCCATGAGTTCTGACTGGAAGGAAAAGTGTATGTATGCAACAATTTTCAGTGGAAAGGAGAACCAGAAGACATGACTTTGTTATTATAACTTTACCTAAGAGGAGAAGTGCATGTGTATGAGTGAGCGGATATTTGATACCTTTATATCTTTCTCAGAAAGCTTGAAAGTGGTGATTTTTGCAAGATTTCAAATTGATTAGGGGATGCTGGTTTTTTTCCTCCACCTTACTCCTACCCAAATTCATAAATGAATGACACAGAAATTTTTAAAATCAGACTTCACTATGTAAAAAATAAAAAATGGGGGCAAAGAGCAGCAAAAATCAGATCCAGTGAATACTCAGAAGCTGGACACAATTCTGTTGAGTGTCTGTAAATTAAAGCCCAAGATTGAAATTCTGGCCCTTTAAACAATTCCTTTAACCATGGCCATGACTAAGGCTTCCTAGCTTTAATATCTTACTATAAAAGTGGAGCTGTGGTTTCTTGAGAGATTTGTGTAAAAGCCTGCTGCAGTGAGGCCAGGTACCAGGGAAACAGGTTGGGGGGTTTTTTTGGGGGGGGGGGGGGGCTGAGAGGAGTGGTTCTACTTTTTGTCTGGCAATAATTCTGAGCTAAAAGAGGAAGAAAGTATTAAAAATTTTATTTAAACTTTTTTATTAAAAAAATATGTTTAACTTGGAATGACGATTTATGGTTTAGCAGTCTATCTGAAGTTGTATGATTTTATATATATGCACATGTATATATAATGTACATGCCTACAGATTGTGTATGTATTTCAGTTTGTTGTGTGCATGGAATATCATGCTCGATGGATCAATGTGAGCCATCTTGACTAGTGCATCTCAGATCATGTGTTGAAAGAGATGTGCATCCCCATGAAGAAAGAGATCCCTGTGCATACCAGCCTGCTGCATCATCACATCCAGATGGGATCTGCCCCATGCAGTTGCCCTTCCTACTCAATGTTTGATGTCACAGAGGGACCACATGACTTCCCTGAGCTGTGCTGTCAGGTTCAGGGCTTCTGCAGCCCAGGGCTCCAGCTGGCCTTGACCCTTGGCTGGTTTTGTGCAGCTCCGTTGCCTGACCTTGGCTCACTGTCACTGAGGAAGCTATCACTGAGCTCTGAGAGTCTGTAAACTGAAACCGTGCAAGATAAGAAAAGTAAAAACAAGCAGAACTGAATGTGCTGAGCTGGGAACTGTCTCGGGGATTGGGGACAAATACTGACATGGAATCTAAAAATCTAAGTGAGAAAGCAAAGGCTTAGAAAATGGCATCTCTGCAACTGTGAGGACTTGCACTGACTTACTGGGGTATTTTGATGTAATTGAAAGACATTTCTTATTAAATGCAAAGTGTGCGATACCAATAAAAAGCAACAAAAACCATTTCATATGCTTTTCTCTTCTTTTGCCTTCTCCCTTTTCCTTTTCCATATGGATCCTCATCTCATCAGCTCCTTCCTGACCCATCTGAAGGATGCTTCTCTGATCAGCCTCTTGTCAAAAGTGCCTCTTGATGCCTTTTACTGTTCTCATTTCACACTGTGAATCATACAGCCCCCAAGGCACACTTGGCATGTGGTACTGTTCTCTCACTGCTCTTGACCCCAATGTCCACACTGGCATGGTGTGGTGGCCCTGGAGCAGCTGCAGCCAGCCCTCTGGCCACCCACACAGGTGCCCAGCTTGGCATCAGGGCTGGAGGAGCAAGAACGACATTCTCAGCCCTGATGTGAGTGTCTGGGGCGGGGATAGGGACTGGGGACCCAAAACGCTCTGCACTATTGCGTATACAAGCCAGGTGAAAATAACTCTGGTTTCCAGTCACAGCAGCCACCAGTCGCTGCTGGGCCCTGGCAGAGGTTCCCCCCTTGCTGTCACAGCCAAAGTCACCAGCTGTCTGCAGAAGCACACTACATTTATACATGGCAGACTCTCTGCTGCCTTCAGATCCCTCTGATTAAAGAAATCATCTCATTTTGGGAGTGTCATTTTGGGACTAGCCTTTATAGGCTTCATGTTTGGATGTACTATTTGTATAGATGGCATTGATATGCAGCCAAAGCCTTACTGAACTTCTGTTGGTTTTCATTTGGTTTGGGCATGGAACAAATGTGTGTGGCTTCTGGCATGTGCTCTGCAACTCCTCAGCCCGAAGGGGAGATGCTGCATCTCCTCATCTCTCGTGTCCTTCAGACCAGGCCCCTTTCTACCAGCACCATGTTTCTTGATGCCAGTCTCTTCATCTCTCCTCTGATGCCAGGTAATTAAGCAAGCAGAAGGGCATTGGACAAAACAGATGACCTGGGCAATTTAAGCTGGACTGCAAGTATACCTTGATTCCATACATTTTAATCTGAGGAGTTTTTGTTTGGTTAGGTTTGTTATTTGTTGATTGTTTTGGTTATTTTTAGATTAAGATGCTAACATAAAATGTTTGGCAATTTAGCTGTCCCTGAAATGTCAGTTCTGAGGACCAGATTTGGAATGGGATTTATGTCTGATTTTGTTAGGGTGTCCATTTTGGCAAATAGAGGAAGTTGCATCTACTTCACTAGTTGCAATCAGACCAATCAATACCAATACCAATCAAATTTTTATAACATCCACATCATGTGGATTTCAGCTGTAGCCTCAAATGCATGAACAATGCCTGCTATTTGCCAACTGACATTTAAAGAAAAACCTTAGAAGTTGGAAAACAGAAACATTCAAAGAAATTAGAGATATAGTTTTGTACTTAAAGTGGTTAAGAAATTCCTTCAGTGTATTCTTAACTAAAGAGAGGAATAAACAAGTGATGGAGAATCAACCAAGAGGCAGAGGCAGAAGACAGGGAAGTGGCTGTAGTGTTAAGAAGGAAGTTCATAACTCATTCATGTAGGGGAATTATTTGAAAATATTAATGTTATGGTGTACAAGGGAAGTACAATAGCTTTCTAGAGCTTTTGGCAAAATTTCAGATGCGAGTACAATGGCTGCGAATAAATTGAAGTTTTTTCATTACGTTGATTATTAGGCAAAAAACGGGGAAGAAAGCTGTAAAAAGGAGCTTCTTTTAGCTGGAAAAAAAATTAGTTATGTTGAAAGCTGTTTATTACAGAGAAAGATGTGACCTCATTCTGGCCTATAAACTTTGTACATGGATGATTTTCCATATAACAAAAACCCCATGAATGTTAACTCCAAAGTAGCAGTGAGACATGATACAATTGAGAGGTCTCCAAAGCTACAAAGTGCGAACTAGATATAGACAAAATATAAAAGTATATCCAGTGAACTAAACTGCCCCGGTGGTTAAATCACTTGGGAACCTGGAGAAGTTGAATTTCATACACCAGAAAGAGACAAAGGTGCTCAGGAATAAAAGGCTTCCTAGTCACACTGTGAGCTTCTGCTGTATAGAAACTGCTGCTGCCCAAACTCCTCTAAGGAAACCAGTCTCTGGTGTAAGCTGAAGGCAGAAATGTTATTGCATAGTGTACAATAGCATTTACCTTTGGGCACTTGCTAAAGAGGCAAGAGATACATTTTGGAGAGAGACTCACAGCAGTCTATCAACTGGAAAATAAATTGTCCTCTTCTGCAGCCCACTCCATTATAGCCCTCTACCCTTAGCTGCGTCCTTTGAACTTGGATTCACTACATTTCCAGGCACATCTGAGCTTAGGGAACATATTATGTAGCACAAGGGAGAGCAGGTGGTCCTGTGCAGCCCTGTTTGTGCTTTGCCTAATCTGAAATATTGGCTTTTGGAGGAGGGGCAGGGATCTGGGGGCAATATATGCAATTCATCATCACTCTTTTCACTCGCTGTGAGAAACTGCTACACCTGCTGCTCTGCTTCAGATGGGCTTTGAAATACTGGCAAGCTGAAGGACATAGGAGTTTTTCTTTCATGATAACAAAAATAAGCACTTTGTTCTGGTATCTGTAAAGCTAAGGCAGTTTCCTACAAGCAACGATAATTCAAGAGCAGTTTCTGGCTTGCAATTTATACATAAACAAGAGTATTTTTGGAAATGCTGGTTGCTTTTATTATTAAAAAAAAAAAAAAAAGAAAAAAAAAAAGAAAGAGAAAAAGTAAATCACTGCTAATTTTCAGTTTGCTGAGTCTTTTAAAACATAATTTCCAAAAGAAACACTTTGAATTATCAGGCAAAATGGAAATAACTCTTTGCTGTGAGACAAAATCAGCAGTGCTTAGTATAGAGGAACTACTAGAAATCATTGTGCTCTTGGAAGGAGTCTGAGTGCCTTTATGCCACAGAAAGTTCCAACAGTGTTCATCTGTGAACCAGAACCCAGAATATTGATGCAAAGCAAATGCCCATTGATGTACACAACCTGTCCAAGGGGAATCAGAGTGTGTTAGAGGACTGGCATGGTGCCTAAAACCAAACTGCTGGTATGGCTGCCCTGATGGAAAAAAGACCCAATACACAGCAGCTCAGAGTCTGTGTTGGAAGATGCAAGCTGTGAGTGCATTTTCTGTGTTTGCCAGGCACTTTTAGAGAAAACTGGGAAAATTCACTCCTGATTCATTAAAGGTTTTCACAAATCTGCAGATGCCAGGCCTGAGTCTGAGGCCCAGGAGAGGCCACGTGCCGCCTGTGTGACTGTTGTGGCAGCAAAACTAACGTGTCCTCCCCGGTGCGGAAACTGGGGAGCTCGGCTGCCCTGCCGGGGGTGTCACGCCCGGGGCGAGCGCAGGGCTCTGGGTCCTGCTTTCCAGTGGTGGCTGCTCCATCCCATCCTGCCTGCCCCATCCTGGCCTGGCCACTTCACCCTCTTCCTTTGCTCCAATGCTCCAGTGGACCACAGCTGCCTGGTCCACGCCCTGCAGTGAGTGGTGTTACCTGCACTGCTGAGAGCCTTGGGGCTAATTTGGGCATTTAGGGAAGGCGATAATATATGCTAACTGTGCATATAGATAAGAAAATATTTTATTTGGGAAAAAAACCCTGAAATACGGTTTCCAAACAGCATTTCAAAATGGATTGCAAGAAGCAGCTAAACTTCTCTTGTAGATAATAAAAATTAAAATCTCTCCATCGTAAATACAACCTGTAGCTTCACTGAAGTTCATTTATTTAAGCACGTTATTTTAGTTTTGTTCATCACCTGGCTATGTGACTGACTGTGTAACATTAGCATCTACATATCTGTGGGAGTAATATTAACTGTGAGTCTTTGAAGACAGCCCTGGAATTTCAGAATAAAGGATTTAGTTAAGTGTTGGATTTTACTTTATGGAAACTCTGCAACCTGATTCATTTCAAGTGAATCACAAAAGTGCCATAGAGTCCAGTGGGAGCAAGATTGGATTATTGCAAAATGAAGGTTTAAAATTAATTATATATTTATTAACTTTAAAACAATTATCCATGACATTCCCTCTTAACCTTTCCATTGTTTTACACATGCTAAAATAGCTACCCATGAAGTGACTCTAAATGTGAACATGAACAGGACATCATGCTTTCCAAAACAATTAAAATTCTCATTCACTCTTTCCATCTCCCTGCTTGCTGTGTGTAATGAAGCTAAAAGACAACAAGGGACATGGTCACTGGAGATACTTGTCAAGTCTGTGATTGAAGGTTCTGAAGTTCCCTACTAATATGGCACATGAAAACTTAGCTAAAGAAGTGCTACAGTTCCAAAGTCAAACATTCAGCTACTAGAAAATAACCAAGTCATACCTTCCAAAGTAGCCTTAGCTCAATTTCCCTATATATACCCTTTATAATATAGTATTTAATTACATCATCACAGAAAAGTTACTCCTGAAATTTCCTCCTAATATCTTCTCTGAGCATATGTGTAGATACATATGTATCTATGTAGCCCTATGAGCTGGGTCTTCATTTCTTCCAGAGAGCATTGTATTAGAACCTAGCAGAGAGAGATTTGATCTAAACTTGATTTAAATTTGATTTCCTAAAGTTTCAAAGGCAAAGTCAACCTGGCATGACTACCTTGATTGAGGAGAGCTGTGGGCGGCTCACAGAGGAGAGAGGAGCCACAGGTCTCTTTGTCCCATCCACTACTCCTTGTATTTTACTAGAAGTACAGTGATCAGTGACAGTCCAGTGCCTCCCCAGCAATACAGCCCCACCATTCACTGATTAACCAAAGAAAAAGCCCTTTGCCCAGTTGGAAAGCTCATCCATGCTAGCTGAGCATTCAGGGTTTTATTTTGCTCTAGAGACAGGGGAAATGCAGTGAGGTTTTAAATTTTGTCACAGAGGAAGGGTTACACAGCAGGTAGGCAAACATACGAAGGAGGACTTTGGAATCAGGCTGGTCAGAGATTGGAAGGTGTCAGGAAACAACTTGCAAATCACTGGGAATGAGGGCGGAGGAGCAGCTCTGCAAGTCTCCCTTTTCCTTTTGGCAGTAGCTAATTAGCCTCTACCTCAGGAACAGGTTTCCAGTGAAAAGCAAAGCCCTGCACTGGCTGTTACCAAGCAATTATTCATTGCCATTCAAGCAATTATTGCTGCCTCTGAGACAGCAGCTACTTTCTTCTTTGAGAAACACAGGAGACGACTTTCCATTAAGCAGTCAGTCTTGTTTACAGGAAAATTAATAAATAAATAATAGAAATAATCTACCAAGGCAAAATTTAATCTTTTTGATTTTTAAGTGAGAAATCTGAGGGAAGCCACTGATGTAGAAAACAGTGAAGGTTTTTACTCTACCTGAGGAAAAATAAAAGAAAAAGCCCAAATAATGTAAAACCTTCTTTGTAAAAGGTTTACCTTATGTTTTCAAAAATTATGATAACCTTTCCAGTTGGTAAAAAAATATCGCAGCTCCCAAGTTAGTGGAACAAAGAGTTTGCAGTCTTTACTATCAGAGACTTACTTGGTTTCAAGTGTTCCAAATCCTGATTATTTTGGTAGGAAAGCTTGAAAGGATGAACGTGTCTGTCCAATCCAGGTTACACTCTGAGTGGTCCTGCTGTGCAGTCTCAGGGTTGCTGAAGACCCTTCTCTGAAGGCACGTAAGCAGCAGCCGGGTTGCACATCCAGAACCAAACAGACCCATCCACAGTTTAAAGGGCATTTCTTTATCTGGATATGAGCACTGCACATGCCTAGGTCTCCACTGTGCTCAATTTCAGGGTTTTTTGCAGGACACTGGTTTATGAAAAGCAACTTAGAAATTATGAACAGATCAAGTGGAAGCGAGTGGCACAGCAGTGAGAGGGGCTGTCCTTGCACAAGCGGTGGCAGTCACAGATGAAGCAAACTGGCCTTCCCTGGCTCTGCAGCTTGGCTGGGGAATTTCTCTCACAAGGGGGCCCAGCCTACAATCCCGTGGCAGCACAATCGCCCCTAAAACCCGAGATGCTGCTCTCCTGGAGGGCTTACGTGGCACAGCGTGGCACAGAGCTGCAGAAATAACTGGCACGTTTCTCTTTCAGCCTTAGGAGAGTATTAGTAGGCTTTTCCAGGAGTTTTGCCGACCTATCATACATTTGTAGCCTAAGGCAGGATGAAGGCCAGGAAGGCGGCGCGGCAGCCTGGGGAAGCAAGGCAGCTCTGGAGCGGGCACCGCCGGGGCTGGGGCCGGGCCGGCCGGGAGTGCGGCGTTAAGGGCTCGGGGCACGCTCCTTTCATTGCCGGGGCTCCGGACAGAAAGGCATCCCCAGCAGCCATCTGCCGGGCCCCGCTCCCCGCCCGCCTGCCGTGCGGTGGCTCCAGGGGGAAGCATCTGACCCATTTAGCCTGCGCTGATAACATATTGCGGGTGTTTTGCGGAGGACAGCTGAGCTTTTTCATGCGTCCTGATGCCTAGAGAGCGTTTTGTTCCTTTTGCCTTCACTGCCTATGCCGGTTCCTCCGTGATGTTTTGGAGGGCAGAACCTGTCATCCTGCATGATATTACTTGCTTTGGTACATCTGCCTCGTCTGAGAGATCTGGGGTGTTGGTCCTGCTGAAGACATCAGAAAATCGTCTGTTTAATGGCCTCCACTCACCAAATAAGTTACTGTTTACCTAAGAGTGCACAAACTGCTATAAATATTTATAAAACTCTGGATTAATGCCTTAAAATCATCTAACATTCCTTTATTGTGGTTCTATTTTAGTCCACTACTTTCAATTTTTATTTTATTTTATTTTATTCTTCAGCTTGCTTATTATATTGCAACGTTGCTCTTATGCATGCACACGTTGCTATTTGTACATCAGGATCAAAGTAAAAAAGAAAGACACTCTATTGCTATCTCTTTTCATCCTCCCCTGAGGATGCTGTGATTTAGTCTCTAATCTGGAGGGCAGTGTCATTGGGAACAATGCCAAGTCCTTTTTTCATAGCATGTATGAGACTGAAATTACTCATTAAAATTCTTCCCCACCTTAGTGCACAGTGTTTGCTGTGGGCTGTGCTGCTGTTTGACTGTCTGTGTCAATACTGTCTGGCCACTCAGCATCTCTGGCCTGGGACTGCCTTGTTATCCCTTTCTGACCCTGCCCTGGAATACTTGCAGGATTGTATTCGGATACCTTCCAAGTTTCAGCATCTTCCTTTTATAGATTTAATGGCCTCACCAGTTTTATCTGCTTCTGTTTTTTTTCAGTTCATTTATCTTGATTACATTTAGTTAATTGAGACTAATGTTTTGTTGAAAAATATCTCTCTTGGTCCCCAAGCTGAGCTTTTGAAGTGAGTAGATTTGAGTAAAAATTTTCAAATGAGCTATTAATATCACCACTGCAAAGATACTCTCTCTCTTCACCCATCATTTCCACATTGGCCTGAAGGGGATTCCCTTTCCTCACTGGTAGCCAAACAGTTGCCAGCATGTCTATAAACCTAGTCTACTGCTGACTGCTCTGCTAGAGCCAGTATTACTTCTGAAGGTGAGACTGGTTTATATTACATTTTATCCCAAATGAAATGAAAATATCTCTTTTATCTTCAACTCCTTAGCAAAATTTTATAAATTAATCTGAATTCTTGTTTGGCTACTAAGTTTGAGTATCAGCAGATGCTGCCTGGGAGCGGGAGGTAGAAGGAGTTACACATGCTAAACTAACCTCCCTCTCATTTGCCTTGCTTAGGAACATGTGAAACTGCAAGAGCTGCTTGGGAGATCCCAGCACTGCCAGAGGGCCACCTCCTGAGGAACACAGTTCAGCAACAGGGAAGCACCTGGTAGTCTTTTTGGAGTTTGTCTGTCCTCTTGCTTATAAAAGGACCTGCAGTTTTCTCATGTTTACAGGCTTAATGTTTTAAAGGCATAAAAGTGCACCCATTTTTCTGTGTAAGAAGTAGTTCTTGGCATTCCTTCAAAGTGGGGGGAACCTGGGTTTGTCTAAACTCCAGATTTTTGTGGCTGGGGATGCCTCCACCGCTGCCCTTTCCAGCCTGTCACTGTGACACACAGCCACTCTCCAGCCCCTGTGGCACACACTGTGACAGGTCCCCATGGCCCAGGCACCACGGAGGTTGGTTGCTCAGCTGCTCTACAGCTGCAGCACTCTCTGGAGAAATGCCATGTGTACCAGCTGAAGTCTTTCTCAAATATTTAGTGGTCACATCTTTCACAGCTCCTGCCCATTTTTGTATCCTTAATGATGTGTGAGTGAATGATTAAAAATCTTCTACTAAATGTAGAAAGCTGTTTGGAAAAAGTTGAATCTACACCTCACAGAAGGAAGAACAATGTCATAATGTTTGGTCTTGCATTTGGACTGAGAAACTGGTCGAATTCTCGGAGATACAGATCAAGCTGAAAAACAAATCTAATTTCGTAAAACTGGAAGAAAACTCAATAGACTATATCTTAAACCAAGAAGTATTTTTCATTAGGGGAGAACCAGGAGACAGAGCCAGTCCAGGAGAAGAACAAGCTCCTCCATGTCAGTCTGTCACTGCACGGCATTGCTGGGGCAAGTGGGAGCAGACACCTCAGGGAGGCACAAGCCTCTCCCTGACTGGGAGTGATGGCAGCATCCTGAGAAGGGGTGCCAGATGATTTTTTTCCTGCAAAGTGAGGGTGGGAATGTTCCATCAGTGAATTCCCAGGCTGCATTTCAGTGGACTGCAGAGGTTAATACCATGCCTTGAGACAGGAAGCCAAACAATCACAAGACCTAATTGCACCTTCAACCACCACCTATCAGTGCAAGACAGTTATGTGAGAGAGACCAGTCTGGAAATGAATTTACTGCTCTTCATGATTATATCCTCACCAAAGACACATTAGCTGAAAAGCTGTGAGGCATTTCTAAAACTTTTATCATGACATTACCATGGCTGCTTTCTGCTGGACATTTCTAGCCTCACAGGCGTCTTAATATTTATAGCAGCTATAACCAAATGAGTGCAATATGTCTTCAGTCTCTTAGTCCAGGATAGCTGGGATGCAGAGAGCAGGGAAGGGGAAGGTGTTTCTGCTGGAGACCCTCGTCTCCTGTGGCGATTTAGCCTGCACTGAAACTAATCAAACAGGTTGTATCATTTAAAAGGAATACTCCCAGGTGGAAAGGTAAACACATGCTTCAGAGTAAGGCTAGGTTAGGGGGTAAATAAACATCCCTGATACTCAGGGGCATTTAATGTGAAATGTTAATTGTCTTACAGAGGGCTTGGTTTTAGCAGGATAAAATGACCAGCCAGCATTTCTAGATTGCACAACCAAGTTGATAACAGGTATTTTACTCTGTTGTAGTCCATGAATTACCATCTAGTGACATCAAATTACTGCTAATAATGCTAATCTGGGACAGAGAGTTCAGAAACACAGCATTGCACAGGCATGCACAGCAGCAGGGCATCCCAGTGACCACTTGTGCTGAGTGGGGCAGTTAACACAACATGTGTTGGCACAAGTGGAAAGTCTTCAGGACAAAACATTTTTCTTTCTCTTTGGAAAGTTCTTTCTCCAAAAGCACTGCTTTGCCTTTAAGTAAAAAAAATTACTTCATGTCGCTAGGAGGATGTGTTGAATGAACAGAGTGGGATAACCACGTTATTATTGGATGTCTTGGTATGATATTTATAAGGTAATATTGTATGATATTAATACCAAGAAAGCTCAGGGTCAGTGCTTCCTGGTCTTGCCTTCACAGCCATGGAAGAAAGCAATCCCATGAATGACACTTGAAAGAAAATAAATCTCAATATTTCCATAAGAAACTTGTGTTTGCTTGGATTTGCTTTTTAGTGCCCAAAATTAGACATCACAAAGATTTTTTTAGAAACTGTTGATCATATTCCAGCTCTGAATATAAAGACTCCTGGCAATTCTGCCGTGGTCAGTATGCACAGTTCTATATTTAGGTATCTGAATGTAAGGACCCTGGCCATAATCTCCAAGACAACTTCATGAAAGCACATAGAGCGGCTGCAGCTCAGCTCAGTCTTGCTATTTTCATGACCTTTTGTGCTCTGTAGGTATATCTGTAATGACTGAAGCAAAACAGCCCTGTTTTATGGAAACTTTGGGAATGAAATAGCCTGCCCTGAATATGTTTTTTGTTTTGTTTTTTATTTTAAATCTGAACAGAGCACTGAAGCTTTTGGCCTCTGCCAGTTCAATAAAGTGTTTAAATACTGAAACATTTTCACTCTTGGCTCATTACTTGGGGCTTTCAGCATTGTGTTTGAAAAGGAGCTATTTATGGGTTATCAAACAACTGTGCTGGGAGAAAGGAATTTAAAGAATGTCCTTGAGCCTTTGGGGAGATTTGCAGAACAGGAACAACAAAAACTTGTGCCAACCCTTAGTGCCTCCCCAGCCAGGGTGCCCTTTTGCACCTGCTGCCACAGCAGGATTCTCCCCACAATGCCATGGGGACAGGGTTGGAATCACTATATCTCTTTAAAGATAGCTCAGGTGCTGTTCTTGAAGGGTTTTAGTTGGGATGGATTCAACATAGGACAAAAATAAAGAGTAGATGTCCCACAAGAGAAAATTCTGATCAAAACAGAGCCCTGACATTATTTCTTCATACTGGGAAAATATGCAGTGATGTTTAAAGCATGTTAATGAAACATTTGTATGAATCTCCTTTAAACGCAGCATATTTTGTTGATGACAATGACAACAAGAAATCATAATAGAAAACTCACTCATTTCTCACCAGTAACTTGAGTGATGGGCAGAAGGAAAGTGCCTCAGCCACAGTGCAGGCTCATAAGCCTATCCTGACCCTCTTCAGGCTCCTGCTCTCTTTCCCCATTGGGGCAGTTTCATCAGGGAGACACAGGTTTTGTCCCATCATCATGGACAGGAGAGCAGGGATGCCATTTGAGAGATGGCTGCATGGACTCCTTGCAGAGCTCTGTTAGCAAATCTCAGGGACATGTCAAGTCCAGCAAACCACTGTCCCTGCCTGCTGATACACCAAAGGGAAAACACTGAGAAAGAAGAGATGTATCTTTTGAAAGAGCAGTACCAGCCCAAAAAATGGCATCTGGACAGGACATACACAAAGTACATTTCAGTCAGAAACCTTCTAACCCCCAGACACTGAGATTTTGCAATAAGCTCTCTAAGATTTTCACAAAGCAAATGCTTTGCTATTCTGCCAAAGAAAAGGGGCTGGCATCTGGAAGGGATGACACCGTCTGGGCTGTGGGACAGCAGGGGATGAAACTTAGTGACCTGGCTGGCTCTTCTAGGTCTCTGTTGTTCTCTGCCTTCAATAACTTTCCCTCTCTGCTCCCCCAGTTACTAGCATTTTTAAACTTGCTTATCCTCAAGTGAATGTAAATCCTACACTGTCTGTGTAACTAGAAAAAGCATTATCCTCATCAAAACCAAGTAAATTAGTATCTTATTGCAGCACAGAAACCTAAACTCTGACTTAGACAGTTGATATTTTTGTTATCTTGGTGTTGTGTGGCTCAGTAGGAAACAGCTACTGTATAAAGCCCCCTTCTGTTGAACCCAGTATCTCATGCTTTAAATATGCTCAGCAGTGCCTGAGGGATGCAGTTCCCACCTCAAACTCCTCCGTGCCCTGGATAATCACTTGTGGACAGCCAGGAAAAGCAATAGCTGCTGGCAAAAATCAGCTCACCAAACCCTATAGTCCTGATGTAAATCTGAGGAGATATTAGAGGGATATGTCAAGAGCTCTGCTTATGTCCTATGTCATCTACTGATGAATAACCTTTCTCCCATCTTCTGCCCAGCCAAAACCTGACACCAAGGAATGGCTGCAAATCCAGTATATGAATTTTGAATTTGTTTTACCAGCAATGACACTCTCTCCTGTGTAGGACGTGACAAACTAGGAAAAGAATGTGAACTCCAACTGGCTTCCCATGAGCCAGGGAGACCATAGAATCATAGCATGGTTTGTATTGGAAGGGACCAAAAGATCACCAAGTTCCAACCCCCCTGCTGTGGTGAGGGACACCTTCCACAAAACCAGGTTGCTCAAAGCCCCACTCAACTTGGCTTTGAACACTTCCAGGGATGGGGTGTCCCATCTTCTCTAGGCAACCTCTTTAATGCCTCTCAAATCTTACAGACAAGAATTTCTTTCTACTATCTAATTTAGGACTGCTCTCTTTTAGTTTGAAGCCATTGCCCCTTGTCCTGTCACTACATGCTCTTGTAAAAATTCTCTCTCCATCTTTCTTGTAGGCTCCCTTCAGGTACTGGAAGGTCAAAATGAGGTCACTCCAAAGCCTTCTCTTCTCCAGGCTGAACAACCCCAATTCTCCCAGCCTTTCCTCACAGCAGAGGTGCTCCAGCCTTATGATCAAGTGGTGGCCCTCATCTGGACTTGCTCCAACAGGTCAATGTCCTTCCTGTGCTGGGAATCCCAGAGGTGGATTCAGAGCTCCAGGTGGTGTCTCACAAGAGCGGAGTAGAGGGTCAGGAACAACTGCCTCGCCCTGCTACCCACACTGCTTCTGATAGAGAGATGTACTGGAGAAATGCTGCCAGACTGAGAATATAGGCAGGCTGTTTCTTTAAGGGCATAAAAATATTAGAGTCTGAAAGAATTGATCTCCTGGCACTATAGGGATGACATTTGCTGTGTGACATTACATGAATTTTAAGATCATTTAGAGTGAGGTCTTCACTTGGCTTTTACACTTCCACAGCACAATGAGGTATTTAAAAGATGTGTAGATCTGGCACTTAGGGACATACTTTAGTGTTGGGCTTTGCAGTGTTAGGTTTAACACTTGGGCTTGATGATCTTAAAGGTCTTTTCCAACCTAAATGATTCCATGATTCTATACTTGCTCAGTTGTTCCTGTTGGACTGGAGGGGGGCACTGCCAGGGTCCCTGCTGTGCACTAACAGCTGACATTCATAGGCATTTTCCAGATTTCCTGCCTTAAAGTAACCTGAATTTATCACCTGGCAAATTCAGCAGTGAAGTCTAGTTTTGATCTGTCACAGAGCAGACAGCAGTGCAAATGAAAGTTCATCACTTTCTCTCCAGGACCGCAGTGCTCCCCGTTTCACCACCGGCTGCCGACTGACAGACTGGTCGCTCTGTCTTCATAGCTGACAAGGGCTGTTGCAGACACCACCTCACCACTGATCTGATTATGTTGAGATGAGGGAGGATGTGGTTGTGAAACCTTGAACGCCCTTCACTCTCCAACTGCTCTGCTGTGCGGCGGCTGCTGTGCAGTGTGGGGTCTTCAGTTGTCTCTTGGATGAAGTGATCTCACGAGGTGATTTCAAAGAGCTGGATGGATGGAGCAGAGCCACCTGCTTTCTCAGAAGGAGTGTCTCATCAGCTTTCCTGGAATTGATAAAGCATATCTGAAAGGGATGTCTGCATCCCATGAAAACCTTACTTTAAAGACACAGCTCCAAGGTTTCTTTGTTTGGAGAGCTGTGAAACAGACCAGCCCTTTGCCTTTTCTCTCTCCAATCCTTTCCCTCCCCTTTACCCAGGCTTCTTTGTTTACCTTATACTTCCAAACAGCTTAGGGATATTTGTCAGTCACCAGTATTTTTATTCTAGTACATGTAAGCCAATATGGATACACAGGAATAAATCCCCATGGGGAAAGCCCACTTCTGGAATAAGGGGATTTTTGATTTCTAATACACAGTGGTAAAATGAAAAAAAAAAAAACCAAACCCCTTGATCCTGGAGAAAGACCATGTCTGGGGGTATATTACCAACATGTTTGTAATGATATGCAGTGCCATGTCAGCACATGCTGGTGCAGCTCCTCCACCAAAAAGAGCTGCTGCATGGTTAGAAGTGCGAGACTCCAGGAAGGCAAATTCCTGTGCCTGCCTGTGGAGTGGAATGGGTATGGCACTTGAGGAGTGCAAACTGGGCATCCGCATTCCTGTCTGTCCATGGGCTGCACAGAAGAACCATTTCTGGGAACAGATGGAGGCTTGGGACTAAATTGCCTCCGGTAAGAAAAACGATAGCTCTGATGGAGATTTTTCTAATGGGAGTATCTACTGCCTCCAAAGCAGGGTGATATTAGCAGCTCATTTCATGCAGATTGTAACATAGCTACCTAATCTGCCTTTAAATGGTGGCCTGCCGGTTTTGTGTTGCAGTACCATTTCCCAATTCTCCCTCTGTTCCATAAAACAAGCAGTATTAGAGCTGTAACTGAAGCTACCAATTGTGGGGTGGCCTGTTATCTTTTTAATAAATACCATAGACTATTTGCTCAGCTTACAACTGACATTTTTTCATTGCAATCCTTTTAAACATCACCTGTGTTCTGGAAAGCCAGACTGGCTTTCTGCAGTGTGTGCACATTGGTAGCTGAAGGGTAGAAGGCAGCATTCAGTTTTCCTGATAATGCAAAGGGCAGACAGAATCTGCAGCTCTCCTCTTGTGCTACTGCCTTTGTGGGGCTGGTAGACCAAGGTTTTTTGGGTAGGAAACGTGGGCTGGGTAAATCAGGAGAGATCATGTACATGCAGAATAAAAGTACTGCTCCATGAGGTTTTGTATCTTAATGGAATTTTTAAAATTACACTTGGTTTAATCTTCTATATTGCTTTTGCTCGAAAGCTGAGGGGTTGCTAGTTAGATTATTGAAAACATGCACTCTCCTGAGATGGTTTTCTAAGACATTCTCAGAGCTATTAGAGAAAAACACCCTTTTCTCTCAGCATCACAAGTATAGTCTGCTGTCTTCTCCTGTGATCTTCAGAATGGTTGCTATTTAATTATTGATATTTACAACATGGCAGTAGTTAAATGTGACTGCTGTTCTGAAGGTAATCTTTACATGCCTATGTTCAGCTAGAAAAATATTTGTATTATGATGATTCACAGGAACTGATTTAAAATGCTGCATGTAAACATCTATACAACATCTATCTGCAGCCTGAAATTCTTGGCGTAAGCAGTGGGTGCTGACTGAAGTCTGCAGGGTTTAATCTGACTGTTGTTTCCCTTTGCTGACACGCAGGGAGCTGTGTGCTTGCTCCTGTCTCTCCTTGTTTGGCAGTGACTGTGTCTGGATCGGTGCAGCAGGGGAGCCAAGGCCCCTTGGCAGCACCCCTGCAGCCAAACCCTCCTGCTGCCTTCACCAGATGCGTGAGACACTGCCTTATGGTTGCCAGACCCACTTTGCTTTTCTGCCTTTAGATTTTGGCGTTGCTCCCCTGAGGGATTTGCTTGCAGAAAAGCTCTCTGCAGTGACAGGAAAGGCACTGCTTTCCTCCTGAAAGGCATCCCCAGGCCTGGCCTTTGCTGCTGGGATTTCTCCGGGTGCTTGTACTTCCTCTGTCATGTGCATTAGCAGCAGTGCTGGAGAACAGCAGCTGAAGGCATCAAGACCAGCCACGTTGCTGGATGGGACACACCTTTGGGTAAACACCAGTGACAGCAGCTCAGGCACTGCCTGTCTTTACTACCAGGGAGCTCTAGCTGCTGGGGTGAGGATGCTTTTGCTCTCCCTTCTGCTGAAAGCACTCTGGCTCTGGCTGCTAACAGCTGACATTCCTCCAGTTGACATTCCTTCTCCCTGCCCATCCAGCTAGATGGTAGGTTTAGCTTTCAGTAAAAATCAGACCAAGGAACCCATTAAACAATCTCACATGAGGGCTTAGCAGTCTGGGTAGTCTGGCAGGCAGGTTAGTCATGCCAGGATTTTCCACTGGTGGATGGATGGGGACCCATTCCCTAAAAGTGCCTTGGGTACCAGTGCACAGTGGCTCACGCTCTGGAAGAAGTGGGCTGTTGTTCAGAGCCTGGTGACCTCTGCTGATCTACTGCTCTGGGTACAGGCTGATGAGGGTTAATTGGTTAATCTGGGGCCACCAGCTTTCTCAACTGGTTGCCACTCCCAGAGAAATGGTATTTTCCTTCATCAGGCTTGACTAATTGTAAGCCTTTAAAAATGGCACTTCCAAAATAGAGGGACCTGCTGAGTGAGTTATTAGTCATCCTTATCTGGGAGGGAAGCCACGGTTGCTGTAACAGCTTCTTTATCTCTGCAGCACCATGTTCTCTGGAGAGGGGGCTGTGGGACACCAGGTGCGGGAAGCTGCCAGACACCTTCCTTCAAGGGGAGCAAAGGGTAGAACAATTTGTTTCTGAAAGGCTATCTCTGCACTCTCCAAATCATGGCTTTGTTTTTAAAAGCTGCTTATTTTTAACAGGTCATAATAAATAAAGCAACCATTCTGTTGATGTCTGACACAGGTTGCGTTTTGGGGGTTTTTATGCGAATAGAGGAAGCGCAGTGGATGGATGATCCAGCTCTGTGTCTCAGAGCTTGCAGCAGACTCCGAATGTCTGACTGGGAATATTCTCACTCTGCAGAAGTGTGATCCTCTGTTTGCAGGCACAACAGAGCCCAGAACACATTTTGAAGAATGCTGTGGTTCAATTCACTTGGGTATGTCCTCTGATGCCCTTCCTCTTGGGTTTAAAATGGTTTTTCTCATACTTTCCAAGCTTGACTGTGTTGTGACTCCTTTTCTGTGTTGATGAAGTCTCCAGAAAGCATATTGACCATGTTATATATTACACATATGTGCAATCCACTGCTGGGAAATGGTTAGGGCTGTACCAAACTGGTCTTGTCCTAAATGGGCATGTGAGAGCATCACTGTGTCTTCTCTCTTTAATCCCCATATGTCTTGAGAAAGAAGAAAACAGCCTTGTTCAAAACCTTTCTTAGCTATGCCCCCTCACCCTCTCCATCCCACAGCAGCCCCAAGGAACCCCTGGAGAACACTGCCCACCACAGCCATTCAGTGTAACTGGTAGATGTCTTCAATCGAACTTTTGAATTTGGTCTGTGACTCAGAGGTTCACTCATTGGCATTTCCTATCAATTAGCAAAATACTTGTTCTACAGAAAAACTGGGCAGTGATCTGCCTGTCTGAAGTAACTAAATTGCTGTCAAACTGTCTATCTAGCCCCTCCTTTGCATAATGCACTCTGATACAGAGCCTGTTTAATACAGCAGCATTGCCTAAGAAATGATATTTGGCTTTTGCCTTGACAGGGGTTTGACAGTATCTTTCCCATTTTTCCCATTATTTTCCCATTACAAGTTTCATCCCTAATGAGGCTAAGAACAGGGGCTGCTTTGCTCTTCTCACAGAGATTATCACAAATGAATTTACCCCCAGTTTCTTGGAAGGACCCATCAGCACCTAGTTTACTGATAAGACCCTGGGAGTCTAAAGAGCAAATTCCTCTGGCGAAGCAGAGAAATGTGTCTCTGCCAAGCCTTGGCTTCTGCAGGTTGAAGGGCTGCTCTGCTGTTTTCATCAGCTGTGATATCCATGTAGGCATTAATGGGTCAGGTTTTGCTCCTTATCTGTGACCTTCAGTCCTGTTTGTTAGGACACTTGTGTGATAAAGGAGTGCACCTCCCAGGTTGATAACATGGTTTGCTTTTCATGAGACATGTATTTGCATACCAAATTTGAAAAAAATAAAAATAACTTTAAATATAGTATCTCTCCTGTGTTTAAAACATTCCAGGCAAACTCTGTATCAAAAAGTATTCATAATTTCTGTTTCAGAAATTTTCTGTTTTCTTTTTCCATCAGCAGAGTTGACCTCATCTGGGCACATAGAGGGTATGATGTCATTGTCAGGGGCTGAGGTTAACATAAGGTTCCTAAGGCTGTCATCTTGAATGCTCATTTTCCACTGAAAGAAAAACAGAAAAAAAATGCATTAAGCCATTTAAGAAGTCAGAGTATCTAATCCAATCCCTTCAAGCCCCTCACTACAAGAAAAACATTGAAGTGCTGGAGTTAGTCCAGAGAACAGCAAAAAAGCTGGGGAAGGGTCTGGAGCACAAGTCTGATCAGGAGCAGGTGAGGGGGCTGGGGTGTTCAGCCTGGAGAAAAAGAGGCTCAGGGAGGATCTTACTGTTCTCTACAAGTAACTGAAAGGAGGTTGAAGCAAGTTGGGAACCGGTATCTTCTCCCAGGTAACAAGAAGAAACAGCCTCAAGTTGTTCCAGGGAAGGTTCAGACTGGGTATTAGAAAAATTCCTTCACCAAATGGGCTGTCAAGCATTGGAACAGGCCACCCAGGAAGGCCATGCAGTTACCATCTCTGGAAGCATTTAAATTACATATAGATGTGGCACTTAGAGACACCTTGACTGGTGACTTCGGCAGTGCTGGGTTACTGCTTGGACTTGATGAAGCTGAAGGTCTCTGCCAACATAAATGATTCTGTGATTCTATGAAAAGTCTTCTAATTCAGAATACACCACCTACTTATTGATCATGCTACAGAATTTATAATTTTCCATACATTGCAAAAGGTTGTGAATAACCGATGATGCAATAAATTTTGCTTCAGCACATGGTTCTGGTTAAAGTCATACATGAAAGTGCTCACAGTTTCCATTATGGTTTACAAAACAGGACAAAATGTCAAATGGAAAATTTAGATCACTTTGCCCAGAATTTAGCTAGGTTAAGAAGTTGCTGAAAAAATACCTTTTTCATTTCTACACATATAAATTCAGAGAGATTTCCCTTTTAATGATAGATGAGATATGTGTCATCACAGTGACAGCTAGCTCAGTCCCCTGGCTGATACAATACTGTTTGTCAAACAAATGGCAAGGAGAGCAGGTTGCAGGAGCCTGTCTGCCAACGAAATTCCTCCTGCCAGCACCGTAGGTGGCTGACGGACAGCTCCTTCCGAAGAAGGACAGTTATATAATAATAACTCCACTCTGTGTCAGTAGTGATGCTAATGTATGCAAATACTGCTATAATGAATCCAACTAGATTTCTCTGTATACAGAAATATGCCAGACTGCCTGCATCTAATATCATGATAAGGAGAGAGAAGAGGACTTCAGCCTTGGAGACATCACCCCTGTCTCTGCTCCTGGAGCTGCTCTGCGCTGGGCTGGGGTCCTGGTACACAGCAAAACCCCCAGCTCCTGCCAAGTCCTGGTGGCTGCTGCAGCTGCCTGGAAAAAGAAGCATTGCAGCTGAGGGGATGCAGAGGCTGGCACTGCCCACTTTAGCAGGCTGCAGTAGGTTCAGAGGTACAGCTGGTCAAGGCCAACAGCGTAACAGAGACCTGCGGAGCCTGATCACCTGCTTTATATTTTCAGGAGCTCATATTCACTTCTGTTACAGAATCATAGAAGAGTCCATGTTGGAAGCAGCCACAAAAGATCTTCTGGTCCAAACTCTTATGGGAAAAGGAACCCTATTTAGCACCCTGGGACTGGCCCAACTTAAAAACCTCCAGTGATGGGGACTCTACCAAATTCTTGAGAAGGTTGTTCCACTGTAAAAAATGTATTTATACTATCATGGTTAGATTATTTGCTTTCTCTTGGTTTCATGACAAATCTCTTTGACTGTTTTCAACATAGTGACCAGATTCTGCTATGCCAGGAGGCTGGAGGGGAAGCTGCTGGCTCAGTAGTCATGAATGAGACACTTCCAGATTTCATGAAAGAGAGGTTGTTATTTATTAAATAAAATTTTCTTTAGGGCCTCCTGTATACTTACTATGTTCTGGTTCCTGCTGATCAATATTTCTGTTGTCTTGATTAATAAACTGATCTTGTGAAAGGTTTTAATCAGCTTCAGTGTTGCCAGGAACTAGCCCCACTTCAAGGAAACATGACTGTCAGCAGCTTACAGGACATGCAGCTGCTCATTGGGCCTGAGGCTGGATGCTTGGGATGGTATAAAGGCAGATTCTGGGAGAAGGAAAGATGTTGGGAAAGACAAGAAAAGAAAAAAGGACAAGTAAAACCCCAGGAGGCCATTGCTATGAGCTGTGACTGTGGACAAGGCACTGGCACCATGAGCATGGCAACATGCAGGTGGCCAGAGTGGTGTCCAGTAGGAATATCTACTGCTTGAATTTTTAGGTCATGCAGTGAAAAGTAAGTAAACACTGCATAGACTTCATTTGGCCGTATTTATACCATTGGCCCTGGTCCCTAGGGGATAGATTGACTTAAAATCACAAGATTTTCTATGTAATATATTTGTATTCCTTTTTGTTTGTTTTGCAAGCTGTGGATTCACCCAAATTCATATGCTAATGTTTTTCCCTTGTGATGACAGGAACCACAATGACGAGCACTGTGCATGTGGGAGTTTGTCCAGCTGTTCAAAATTCAGTGAACCTGTGGGCACTGCTTCAGAGACAGAACATGCTTCTGCAGTCATCTGGGCAGGGCAGCTGCCTCAGACGTGGCAGTCAGCGAGCTGTGGCCATGCTGTGCCACACAGCTGCAGACAGGCCAAAGCACTTGTGGGCACTCAGCTTAGCTCAGCCTGTGCCCCTTTAGATGGGCACTGCTGCAGTGGTTCATGTCAAATTCCTGCTCCCCGTTCTCCCAGCACAGACATCAGGCTCCATCTGGAAGACCTATTAGTTTCCCTGCTCAAACGGAGCACAACTTAAACAGGATCAGGTTACCCAGGTCCAAGCTGCACCAAGCTGCTGGAAATACTTGCTTTGATCCCCATAGGTGCAGGGTTTCTGCAGCGGTTCCCAGGGCATGCTGGAGCAGTTCCCCTGCACTCCCACACCCACGGGAGGTTCACACCCCTTCCAGTGGTCCTCTCCTAGCACCTGGCACTGATGCTGACCTGATGGCTGCATTTCACAGTGAGATTTACCTTCTTTGCACTGGCAGGGCAGCTCCAGCCTGGTGCCCACCTGGTCTGGCTGCAGCTTTGCAAGGCACAAACTCTCTTCCTCACACATCTCATGGCACATCTCTTCCCAGAACTTTAACTACTAGGTGGTTTAGTTTGTCTTACAGGGTCAATGGTTTTGCATCCCTGGCCACTGGGTACCAGCCAAGGAGGTGAAGTGGCTTCTTTTCACCATCATGAGTAGAAAATGCCCTTTCCAAGGCTGACTCCCCTACCAGCCACCAGTGACTATGAACGCTGGCCACCATGAGCACTGCTCCCCCACCATCACGGGCAGCTGTGCTGGAGCCTGCTCTAAAGCCACTTCTTTCTAGGACCAAACTCCATCTGCCCTCCTGCCTTCAGCCTGGTACCAGAGTTGCACTGCAGATTTCTTACCCTGATGAGAGAAGAAAACTGATCACCCATGAGGTGCAGCCAATGATCATCCCTTCTACAATTCAGTTCCTTCCCAATGCATTTTTATGACTTTTCATATTCCTACAATGCATTTTTCTAATGACTTAATTATATTATCTGTATGCTAAATATGTGCTAAGTGGGATCCTATTGTTTGCAGCGGTTGATCTGTAAACATGAGACGAAGAAATATAGGAAACAGAAACGTTGCACTCACAGTTGTGGATGGAAAATAGTAGAAAAAGAAAAATCTGCTACTGCTAAAGCAAAAGAATTTCTATAAGGCTCCAGTACTAAATTTCTGATAACAAGCCCAGGAATGAGAATTACAGCTGGAAGCTCTGAGCCCTACCTTCACTATCACTCACTGATAAAGAGGCCAGTTCTCTGGCAGGGGAGAATTCTTACTTGAATTTACCTGATCTCTAAGGAAGTTCCGAAGCCATCTGCTGATAGGAATCTTCACTTGAACATGAGCTCAGATATGGGTTGGTTCCTTCCTTTAATAGCTTACCTCTAATAAGAAATTATCTCTCTTTTTAAGGCCAGCAGATATCCCTCCTTGCTGTTTGCAGTCCAGCTTCTTTCTGTTAATCCAGCAGATAGGATATCATAGTTTACCACTCACATCTGACACTCTTTGCCTCTAATGCTTTCCTGTTAATTTATTTCCCATTTACATTAATTAGAATGATCAAAGTCAGGCTGAGGCTTGTGGTATCATTCTCTCACATTCCTCTACCTCTCCTACTTTAAACTGCATCTAGATTGCTTACTACGATTTAGCATACCAAAGCCCACAATAATATTGAACATTGAAATATATTGAATAATTAATATTATCATGCTTCACATCTTTTAGTGCCACATGTAACAGTTTCCTGGCTTGTGTGTCCTGCTCAGTGCTCATGTACCACAGCTGTCTCACCTCAGCCTCTGTCAGCTCTTTGAGGGATCACAGACAGGCACAACACCTGACGCCTCACCTGCCCCATGCTCAAGCACACCACTGCTTCAGTGGTACACATACAACAATAAGGCTTCACAGATTTAGGGCTTTGAGGTTTCACTTTAGCCTATCATGTAACCCTTGATCAAGGCCACCAGATGTTTTAAGTCATCACAGTGTTGAGTAAACACCAGCTGTTTTTACTCACCTGGCCACATTCTCTGCTGAAGAAGGTTTCCTTTTGAGTAGGAGGTACATAAAGCTTTAGCAAATCTTGGAATTTGCCTTTTGTCATTAAAGTTGGCATCTGCTCCCCAGCAGAACTGGAAAGACAGTGGCAAGCAACGCACATTAACCTCACAAACTGAAGTTTGTGATTTAATGTGTAGTTGCCACTGCATACTGAGGGTTTGTAAAAGAAGTTTTTAATTGAGATTCATGTATTGCTGATGGACAGATTTCCAAAACTATTCCGCTTACCATCAATCTGCCAGCATAAATGATGGACAAGGCACACAGTTGGTATAAAAATCCATCTTATATCCCTTTTATCAGGCTTGGCTACACAATTCTGTCCATTTTCCAAAGAAAATCAATAGCAATAAATAGCTGTCGCATTAGGGCCATCACAGTGTCACTAATACAGATTCTTTACAGGCCCAAAACATTGTCTGGCCTATTTTTTCTTTCACAGAGACCATCTAGGGATCTAGAAACACCAGAAATGAGAGAACTGTTCAAATTACTTTTAGAAGATTTCTTCAAAAGAAGTCACAGCCTTCTTTGTGAGGAGCTGGGCTAATCTTCCAGACACCAGTCCAACAGCACAGTATCTGTTTTTGTGCAGAAATAATTGTCTATCTAAAGTCTGGCATTTCAATTATCTTGAGTTTTTGCAATAAAATTGATGATAAAATTAAATAAATTAATTTTCCTATTTTATCTATTAAATATTCACTCAGGCTCCATAGCTAGGCCTTCTTATAAACTCAGAAATACCAAAACAAGCCTTTCCTCTCTATGCTCAGCTGGGCTGTGTGGAAAAGCCTCTGTGTAGGACTGTGCATCTTGAACTTTTCAGTTGCTCCTGTTCCTTGGTGGGGAATTACCTCCCTTTGGGCCCCAGTGCTGTGGAAGCACCACGTTCTGGCACCGACCGCCTTCAGTGGCTCCTTCCCCAGGTCCGCGGCGTGGCTCCTCGGAGAAGGTTGTTGTGCAGAGGTGGTGGCACCATGAGGTGTCTGCAGCACCCTGGTATCACCTGCTCTGGCTGCCAGCAGCTGCCATTTAGGCAGGATTTGACTTTACCTCAGTGGTGCCCCGGGAGGGATCAGTGAAGGGCCTGTTCTGAGCAGGAGCGACCTGCCATCGCTCCACCAACCTAAGCCAGGCCTGAGGAGTGCTCTGACTCAGAGGGCTGAGAGGTTTTGTGTGGAGACAAGGAGATAAAGCCAAGCATCTGAGAAGGAAACTATTTTCTGGAAGGAGCTGTTGTTGATTAAATTCGGATTTAAGAATAAAAGCAAAAAGTAATTACAGTTGTTTTGAAAAGTCTCTTTTTCAAAATGATACTGCAGTTTTTAACTTGGGTGATTTAAAGGCTCTCTGGAAGGTTGCACTGGGGCTAGCAAAGGGTGTCGAAATGAGTGGTTCTCCTGGGAGGGTCAGTCACATCCTCATGATGATCAGCTTGCTTCTGAGTGCTATTAACACAAGCCTCAGTCCCTCCCTGGTCCTGAGCACCACATTAAAGAGGTCAGTGTTGAAAGATCTACAATAAAAAATCACATATTATTGTTAGTTTTTTAAAATGCTCCTGTCCTTCTTAGAGAGCTGGCAGAAGGCAGAGGATGCAATCGGCCTTTGGCCAAGGTCATCCAAAAAAGCATCCCGAGAGCAGACTGGGCAGAAGAATCATGCCTTGCCACCTCAGTCTGATCCCTGCAAGTGCCCTCAACTTCCACAGGGCTGGAGACCTCAAACTGTACCAACTGTTTGAATTTCACTGACACAATGAACCTCGACATCCAAACTCCAAGTGTGCAAATCTTTTCTCCTCTTCCTGTTTCTTTATGTGTAGGCAGAACCACACTACAGGGTGGTTTTGATTGTGTTTATTTGACTCCATTTGATCCCTGTAAGTCTATTTTATATCCCTCAAGTAAAACGCTGCTCCACTGTAAGGCAAGAACAGCTTTTTGTACTTTATCACCTTGCTCTGTTATAAACAGACCCTGTGTTAGTGCTAAGTAGAGTAGGAACAGCTCAGAAAAAACATCTGTTTTCATGAGGGATGAGTCTGAGATTCTTCTATACAGGGTCATTGGAAAACCCAAGAGTCCCAGCCTCAGCGCAGAGATGTGCTGTGTGCACCTTTAATCTCCCAACACTTCCAACTTGTGCTGCCTGTCAGTGATGCTGATGCTTCCAACCTTCCCATGAGTGTGCAAACTGCTCGAGCTATTAAATAACTGCTGCATTTCCACCCCATACTGGCTTGTATCTGTGGTGACAGGATTATTTCTGTGGACTATAAGTCTGTGGATCAAGGGCAGAGGTTTCAAACTGACTCTGGCTACTGATAAAGAAAGGCTTCTCCTTTTTGCCAGCATCTCATAAGCAGAAATTACATAAACCAAAGAGATTTCCTATGAGAATGAATGCAGGAATGTCTCACTTTGCTGTTTGCCTCTCCAGCTCCTGTCCATAATTATCTTTTTAAGGGATATGGACTTTTCAGAAGATGTGTGTGTGACTTCTGCAAGGACAACAGAACTGTAGGGGACTGAAACCCCTCGGAATAGGTTATGGAGAAGCAGGACGTCTGGGTGGCTGTTCCTCGGCTGCATTGCTCTTCTCTTTGCTGTGCAGATGCTACAGGATTTTGGTGGTGGCCTTGCTTGCCTTGTTCCTGCCTTGTCCTTGGGAAGAAAAGAGATAAGGCCTGTTTATATGGAGCAGGAAGAAAGGATAGGATGTTGTGAAGAGAAACTCACTGACTGCAGTGTACTGAACAGGAGTAACCAGAGATGGAACATCATTACACTTTACAGACCAGGCAGTAATTTGTAAAGCATCTGTGAATCCTTCAGTGCCAAGGTGCCAAGCAAATGGGTCAAGACTACAGGTGGTGAAAATAATTAGGAAGGCAAGACACCTCATTTTGATAATCTCGTTTAATATCAATAACAACCTCCATTTAATCCTAAGAGCGCTGATGCTAATCCAGCAGTTTTATTTCTGAGCATTCTTGAGTGTGACTTTTAAATCTCTTCAACTAATTCACTGGCTTCTATTTGGGGAAAAGCCTTGAGAGGTGCTGCTAATGAAGACAAATGAAGGAAAAGGAACTTGACCCCGGAGTATGAAATTTTGCTCATTAATTTGTGCTTCCACTTGGCTGATTGATATTATTTGGATGTAGATGGGGTAATTAATGACAGGAAGTAATGCAGCAGGATATGAGTTGTGCAGAATGAACCTCAGTAAATCTACCTTTTATTATGTCTTGCCTTATTTATGTGCACTTTATTTGTTATGCCACTGTCTGATGTAGTTACCACCTTCATTTGGAATTTCCTTAACTTAATCATTTTCTTCATTATTTTATGCTATTTTGGGATTTTTTTGTTTATGTTTCTGTAAGTAACAATTTCCTAGTCTGTTTTTAGTAGCATGAGGATGCATTTTCATGGTCATATGGAACATTTCAGCATGTGAAACACTTCTTACAATAGGAATTACCATTGAGATGAACTATACTTCCTTCCTTCTTCACTGGACAGGCTGTTGGGATTGCCAGTAAATTAATGGCAAATAAATCTCCCATGTACTCTCACTCACATTATTTCTCTACCCCAGAAGGAAATGGGCTAAATATGGAATTTTTTTACATTTTTGAAGTGGGTGGAGGATGAAAGAACTCCTTGTAAATGACACATTCTCCTGGGAAGGAAATTGCCTTATGGTTTAAGCCAAAGGTTTTTCAACCTGTGAAATACCACTGTGTTTTTGATTTAGCTCCATGATGTATGAACAACATATATCACCAAAGGAAAAGATGCACTTAGAACAGTGAATGATGTGAAATGACCTGTGGTAAGGTTCTGAAAGTATTTATGCATGTGAATAATTTTACATAAACTAACTGGGGTGATAAGAGAATCTACCCCAAAAAAGTTATTGACCTTAATCTTTGTCTGAATGATCAGGCTGTTGTTACAAGTATTTTTACCCAGGTTTCTCAAAGAACACTGTGTTTTGTACATTTGTCTGTCCACCTGCCTTTTACCAACCCGAACTGCTTTGAATCCTTTGGCATAAACCTGGTATTTCCACTTGAGGTCATACAATGAAACCTTTTACAGAATGAATAGCTCATAAAATTAAAAAAATTGAACAAAAAGTAACATTCTTTTATGCAAGATGCAAAGCATAAGATGGAAGAAAGTGCCAGGAAAGATTAAGAATCTGAAATTAGGAATTAGTCCCTGTGTAAGTGGAGTTTCTATGGTCATTCAGCACATATCAGCACAGATTCTTAGGAGGCAGACAAATGAGAGCTACAGCTTGGGGCTACATGGCAATTGTTTGTGTCTACCTCTCTGGATTAAGGGGACTGAGACTGTTTATCTGGGAGTTGAAGAGGGAAAAATGACCTCACACATCCTGCAAGGAAGAACATTCAGATGAGCAATTATCAGACAATAGCTGACGCTCTGGAATTTCCTCTAGTAACAATAACTTGATTGCTTTGCATATTCTCACAGGCACTGAAAAGCGAGGCAGGAAGAATCAGGTACTCCAACAACTCAGAGAGTCTCCATGATTGTATTTAGGACACATTGAGATAAAAAGTTGGAAGTGGTGTTATAGAATTGCCTTTCTACTGAGTGTGACTGTGTGGCTCGGGTCTGTGTTGCTTTTAGATTACAAAAGTCTCTTTCTCCATGCCAGATGTGCCATGCTCCATCCTGCTCACTTAGAACATGGACATCTGGATGTCCATGGATGATAAGCATCGTCCCAGACATAAAACTGAGATCTTTCCTCCTGAGGACATCCAGTGTTGGCTGCAGGGTCTTTGCTATATACAGTGATGTATACTTATTAGTGTCCTGTACCTAGATATGGCATTTGCTTGTCTGTTTGGATCACTGTGCAGTAAAGGTAGTGCAAAGTTTGCATTTCAGCCTGGAACTGTCTGCATTCCTCACTTTTTATAAATGAAACACATTAGGAAGAAAAAATCTCTCTTTAAAATAACTTTATTAATTGAAACAGGCCTGGAATAGTTCAGGTATAGGCTCAGTAAGTGATCTTTAAGTGATCTTGTTCTGTACTATGCTTCAAAGAACTAATTACACCTTTACAGGTCATAATAAAACACCCTAATAATGAATATTAATCTGTGTGGGCTATTTTTCTGAGATAGTAACAATCTAAAGTGAAAGTTCATCTTGCTGGAAATATGTAACATGGCCTAGAGAAAGAAAAGCTCTCACCCTCTCCAGTGAGAACTGCAGAAAGGAAAAAGCAGGCTTCTATCATTCAGAATTTACTGAAAACATGTTGAATGTTTATTTGAAATGAGAGGAATGGCCAGCCAGCTGGCAGCCTTCTGAAAGTCTGTGTGCCTCCTCTCAGCAGATGGTGCACACAGAACCCAAACACAAAGCCTCCTCCTTTTGTCTGAGGTGTTTAAAAAAACGTGCTTCAAGGCAGAACTGCGGGCTGCTGTACAACCACTGCTGCTGTCAGCAGGGGACTAGTGAAGGTAGGAAGCATTTTAAGATGAGTAAAAGACCATTTAGCATAAAGCATTTTATTGTTTTCCTGTTGAAATAAGCTTAGAGGTGATCATTTTGTCCCAGAAAAAAAAAGAAAAAAAAAAGGAAAAGAGAATTAATAATCCCTCTGTGTAATACTAGCAGTCAATTGCACAGACTTAGTTGTCTCTTCCAGTCTCTCCTGCTCTCCTCCATTTCCCTAGAACACCCATCTTTGCCCTTCCCCAACTGCTCCGCTGTGATCTGCCCACATTCATTCTCTGTAACTCAAATTCACCCCGTCTCCTTTGAATCAGAACTTTTCTTTTACTTTTTCTCCATTTCTTCTCTAATGATTATTTATAAAGCAAATTATGCACATTACAGCTTGTATGAAAATAATAAATGTTCTTGCATAATTACTATAGTAAACTGTCTGGGTAATAAGCCCTGAAAATTGCAGGGAAAATGCCAAAACATTTTATTGTATAAGCGCCACAACCTGGGAGCGTGAAGTGGCCATGACTAATAATTGGTCTCATTAACTAATCCGGTGGTGGATGTAAAGACAATAATTATGTCTGTGGCGTTTCTGACTTTTCATTCAGAGATGGTGAAACCATCGTTGGTAATTGGCCACTTCGAGGGGTGGGATCAGCTGGCGGCCAGTTTTCCTAGCAAGAAAATACCTGCAATGAGCCTGAGCTTCCCGCTGACCAGCATCACCCGAGCCGGCCCGGGGCAGCCGGAGCTGTCCCCGCCGCAGCCGCCTCTGCCCCGCGCAGCGCTCGCGTCCGAGCGCAGGAGGGCACGGAGCTCCCCCTAATGTTGTTTCCACATCCTACAGCCCGGGCTCTGCCCGCAGCCCCCGCCCGCCTCTCGGGGTTTATGCTCGGGGTACTGAACCCGAACCAGGAACCCTTCCTGGCCTGCCCCGACGGTGTTTGCTGGCTCCACTCTTAAGACTGGGCCATATTAGCTCAATCGCAGAATCACAGAATGGTTTATGTTGGAAGGCACCTTCGAAAGGCCATCAACTCCACCCCCCCTGCCACGGGCAGAGACACCTTCGACTAAATCAGGTTTCTCAGAACCCTGTCCAGCTTGACCTTGAACACTTCCAGGGATTTGTCTCTCTCGGCAAATAATAATTATCTAATTAATTAATTGACTATTCTTGCTGTTAAGCCTCCTAAGAAAAGCTCTTCATAGCCAAGTAGGTTGCTAACACAAAAGCAGGAACAAAGTGAAAACTAAATTTCTAGTTTAAGGATTAAAGGCAAACTCCACTCACTGACATGTCAGAGGATTGCCTTTTACTCCTGTGGGTCACCAGCACTTTCTGGGGCCAGACATCAGGATAGCTTTTTACCCAGCAAAACTATTGAAAATAGGGGACCAGACAAGTTTTAGAAAGACTTATTTGACCTTGTGTGGCTTAAGAGCAAAACTCACAGATGAAGGAATCTTGAGTGCAAGAAGTGGTGTTCCTCATTCTCTTGGATTTATCTATCACGAAAGTGGTATTTCAGATTTTATGGTTCTCTCAGAGTAATGCCTAAACTAATTCTAAGAAGTCAAATAGAGTCTCTGTTGAGATTTGCAAAAAACATAAGTGCAAAAGCTCACACTGTGACCTTAACATACTCTGTGTGTGTCTGTGAATGGACATCCACCTCCAATAGCCCTTACCTATCACTCAGAGCAAATTCTCACCATTTATTTTACTGTGTTGCCCTTCAGGCTATCCTCATTTTCTACAATACCATCACAACCCACAAAGTTATTGTAGGGAAATTACAGGTTTAACATTAGCTGCAACCTTTGTCACAACAAGAAGTAAGACACGACTCTCAGAAAAATCTACCACAGGCAGCCAGCACATCATTAGAAGAAAAATCTGTCCAAATCTGTTTTTTTTTATGAGCAGTTTGAGCACTTTGCCCTGAGGATAGATGCAAAAGGTATGAATAAATCAAGGGGTAAAATAACTGCTATAAAATCTTTTCTTGAAAACATTACACCAGGGATCCCAGATATTACTTTTCCCTATGCTTATATTTTTCATCCATCAGAGTTTTTTTCAATGTGATCTAATTCTGCAAATCCTGAAAGGTCACCGCTTGTAGGTGGATTTATATACTTCTGTTATTTCAAATAGAAATACAGCACTGAACTTTGTGTGTTTGGCCCTTTATATGTATTCAGGAAATTCTAGAAATGAAATACTGATGGATAACACAAATCCTATAACCAACCCCTGGCATTTTAGGGAGAAAGAAAACTGCTAGTGAAAATGCAATGAGCTTCTCAGCAGTAAAGTCTTGCAGACTAGAGGAATTGACAGTGAAACCAAGGTTGCCTTCAGCCCAAAGTCACTGCTAAGAGAATTAAGAGTTAGCAACATACCCTTTGCCTAAAGGGTGGCTGAGGAGTGAAGGAAGCACATGCTACATATAACAGAATTATTCCAAATGCTGCAAAATGTTTTAACAAGAATTCAGGCTTATGTTTGGATCATATATACAAACCAAGGTCTGAACTTTGAGACTTCCTCTCTCATACAGAAGAATGTAAGCATAACATTTACTGGGGAATGGGCAGACTAACAAAGAGGCAAAGTCTTCTCTTCAGAAAAGCAGTGTTAGTCTGTCAGTGGGAGTAATGTGGCAGGGAGAGAGATCCTGAGGGACCCAAGGAGAGCACAAGAGTAGTCAGAGCTCTAGAAAATATGACCAAAGGAAAAAAGGACTGAAGTCCCTGTGGTAGCTCAATCCAGAGAAAAGAAATCTGGAACTGGATGTCCACAAAATCTAAATGGTACCTGAAAGGAGGAAGGAATGAATAGTTCACCATACCCACTGTGTTAGCACAAGAAAAACAGACTGACATTGCAACAGGGATAAGCAAGGATGGGGAGCAAGGTTAGTGGGGCAGGCATCTGGTTGCTAGGGAAGGCTGTGGAAACTCCACCACTAAGGAATTTTGAGAAATTATTTAATCCTAGAACAAGAAGTATGCTTTCAGTTGCATTTTAGTGGCAAAAGTGAGTGACTGAGAACAGTGAGGCAAAGCTTTAGGGGAATAACCCTTTTCAAAACTGACTTGAAGGTACAGACATGGAAAAAGAGAGAAACTGAGGGCCAAAACCTCTGAGCTAGACAGAATTGATTGGCACTAACCCCAAGGATGAATAAGAACTCTTAGGGCACAAACCTTTCTCCAGTGCTCTAACTCTTCAGGATCTGGAGAGCTGCATGCTAAATTTAACAGTGTTTGCAATCTGGTGTTCTCTAAAAGAAAATGTTGAAAGAAAATTTCCTGTTGAACAGAACTAGCTAACAAGGCCCTTCTGCCTCTGGGAAAAAAAGGAAGGGAGTCACTGTACAGAACAGATAAAAAAATGATGTGGGGAAAGCCATGAAAGACACCAGGAAATATAGCTGAAAAGTAGACTATGCAAATGAAGACCACATATAAAGTGAGAAGCTGGGGCACAAGAGATGACAGGTGTTGCACTGAGATGAATAGTTTCCAACTAAACCACTGGCAAAGACTAAGAGTGGCCACTGCCTCTGAAAAAGAAGGGAAAAACTCCAAAGCTTGCAAAGCTGCAGAGGGAATAGCAGGGTGCTGGTGAGCTCTGAAAATGTGGGAAATGAAAATGAAATGGCTTGGAAAGAAAGTCAATGGAGAAGATAACCAGAGAAAAAGGAATGAGGGAGGAATAAAAGAACTATGAGATTTAAAACCTTTACCATCACATATTATCCCTTTCCAATGAAATGTGCCATTACAAGGGTTCTGCCACCAGAATCAACAGAAAAAAGGAGAAAAAGGGAAATAGCAAAGATGGAAGAGTACCAGGGATTTACAAATGATTTGAAGGAGAGTGTTCAGATGACAAGAAATGGAAGATGGTAAGAGGTGGTCGACTAGCAAAACTGAACACAGGAAAGAGATCAATAAGGTGACATCCGAGGGCTGGCTGCAAGTGAGAATGCAGAGTAAGAAAGAGACATATCCTGTTTAGAGAGGTGCAGCTAAGCTTGAAATGGCTGAATTTATGGAGTGAAAATAGGAAAGACAAGAGCAAATTCAGATGAGAGTTATAGGCTGTCTCACACTATGAAACAGCTGAGGGACCACCTGAAGACTTACTGGCCCAGTGCAGATTGCACCTATAGAGCTAAATGTTCAGATCAGAACGGGGTGGCTGTGACCAGAAAGCCTGCTGGAAACATTCCCAGGTCAGCTTTAATGTCCTAAAACTGCCATGGAAGGAGTGCTGGGCAAGACCAGCGCCCTCCCAGGGTCTGCACTACCTGTGCAGGCTGGGTGCTGCTGCTCAGGACTGTGCCCTTGCTCCTCCTCTCACAGATGACTCTCACAGGGGCCAAAATTTCAAGAGAGAGGGAAGATTAAGAGTCTATGGAGGGTGTTTTACCATTGCTACTGATAGGACCACACAAATTTCATTATCAAAAATAAGATGGCTCAAACCAGAAAATATTAGGCAGCTGAGTAGTTTCATGAGTTAAAAGCCTGTTCAGGTAAATACAGCATCATCATGTCACTGACAGAAACAAAGGTAATCATTTCAGCTGACAGGAAGATGCAGAATTGAGTCCAACTGACATAAGTGTAAAATGTATGCATAATGCATATTCTTGGAGTAGCAGAAATGAAAATAGGCTTGGTATCATTCCACTTTGATAAACATGGAGCTTATCTGCTGTTTGCAATAGCAATTTATCAAGTCTGATGGCCTAGAGCAAAGTGACAGGGGAACATCTGCAGCGTAGTGAACAGCAGTGGAAAGCACAGCAGAGGTGGCTGCACACCTTTGTGGAGCTCACAGGGTGCAGAAAAAAAAAAAGTTCTGCAAGCTTCAGTCAGAGGGCTAGAACTCAGCTGATTTAACCCTTACCTCTCATCACTGAAGTCTTTGTTAGGTGCTACTCCTGGGCATAATAGGAATGTTGGAAGGGCTTTTCCTCCTCTCTTGCAGCCTGCTCCTTCCCAGCTGTGTGAGATGCTGCACCTTCCTCTCCCCATCCTTGCAAACGCTGGCTCTGACATTGCCTCAGCTGAGCAACTGAGTCTCTCAGGGCTGAAAAAGTAGATGGGGTTGGAGTATAAAAGGAACATGGTTAGGATAATCCATAGGGTTTAAAGCATGTGGATGTACATGTCTGTGTACATACATAGTTGAATATATAAGAGTGCAATGGAAGAGACAAAAGCACAGAACTTATTTAGTATCAGAGGATCAGAGCTATTCACCAGAACAGGAAGGCAAGGGAAGGAATTTTTTCCCCAGTTTTGGACTTTTTTTGCAGCACTTGGTCGTTTAATGGAGGTACCTGATGTGTTTGGTATGTGACAGTTCACCAGCACAAAAGCATTGTCATTCACAGCAAAGACAAAGGCAATAGGAGACACATCTGCATCACCCTGCCACACCCAACCTGGGCTTGTATCTCACTGAGTGGTGCTGCCTCCTCCTTTAACTGCACCTGGTTTCAGGCAGACCTTGGTGAACCCCAGCCAAGAGTACACAATTTTGTGCTTGCACCAGGGTGAGGCCACTGGGATACACACTCTTGGAAGATGGGTCCCACCGGAAGGTGGAAAGGTAACCCTGACACTGGGACACTGGGCTGCAGAGAGAGGATCTGATGGGCTTTAAGCAGATGGTGTGAATTTTACCTGACAGGCACATCACAGTGTCAAGAGACAATTTTTCATTTGGGCAGAGAGGGGGAAAGGAGGGTTCTCCTGCCTTGAACCGCAGGGATGGAGGGACCCAATCCAGCTGCCTGCTGCTCAGTTTCCCAGCATAAGCTACAGTACTGCACAGGCTCTGAAGGCACACTTCCCTTCTCTTGCCATCTTTAATGGCTTCAATGAAGCCCTAAAGCCAGCTCGTCTTCATCCTTTTGAGGCATTGTGAAGGCTGACCTAGAACAGAGGCTAGACGGAGTTAAAGAATGAAGTAGATATTTTTTAAAAGGCCTCAGTGGATACAAGAGCCCAGCCAGGGCTATACCCAAGATGAACCCAAAATGCTCACAAAATGGCCGGCCGGTCACGAGGTCTCTCACTTTTATAAGTTCTGGCCATTAGCATATTGGAGTTAATTGTCTAATTATAGCTAATTGTCTAATATAGTCCATGTTGTTTATGCTCTTGGGCTTGAAATTTGGGTGGTTGTCCTTGGTCCCAAGTTAGGAAAGGAATTGTTTTGTCTAGCTACTCTGTGAAGAGAGCTTACCATCCCTTAATACGAAGCTCAGAACTACACACTAAAGCAGCATAGGATCTGAAAAATATAAAAGTTAAAACCTAAGGCATCACTTTGGTCTTCATTTGTTGTGATTATTTCTATACAGACTTTGTGGAGATTTCAGAGCCAAAGTTATAGAATATTTCTTTGTAGAGTTTGAAGGAAAGTTACTACAGCTGATTTTACTTATAGGGAAAGAATGAACTCACCAAATACCAGAGCTGATTTTTATAGAGAAATGTTTTTACACAAACTAATTTAGCATATTTAATTTAAAAAGCATTAACCCCCCTTAAGCACAATATTTCTGTCTTAAATGAAATTATAGAAAGTCAAATTGAATGGCTGGAAGAGGAAAAAATTATCTAGTCTCATATTTCCCTGACTGCTTCTTCTTGGCTCACTGAGCACATTCACTTTTTCATCAAAATGGTCACCAGAATTTTGTTCTGTTCTGTTTGTTGGAGAGCATCACAGACACTGCAGATCTTAGGGAAAAAAGTCTATTTTCCCTCCTTCACCCAATGTGTTAAACTGCCATCTTGTAAAATGAACTAACCTTGCAATTTGGTATTAAAATAAACTTCTATGCAAGTCATTTTTACAGCAGGAACAAAATTTAAGCAATGAATGCTGATACGCCTACACAAATACACATACATGCACACACACCCACACACAGCCATCCAAAGTGAAGACTCAGTTCCAGCCTCTGTATAAATTTGATCTGGGTTGTGCTCATTTCGGATGTGGAAATCTGTAGGTTTTGTGGAAAATGCCTTAGAACAGCATGCAGAGCAGTGATAACACATTTGCAGAAGGGCAGTATAAATAGCAGATCTGAGATAAGATGGCTGATAAGTTCTGGCTTATCAGACAGAAGATGTCTCTCCTGCTTGTGGAAGAGAATGGATGATTTACGTATCTTTTAACATAATTCTTTGATATCTTTTAGGAAAAAAAGTAGAATGTTGTGAATTTTCCAAACCTACAGGGTCCAAGTCTTACTTTCTAAAATGATTTTTAACTAAAACAGCATGATTCAGAAGAATCAGCAGCACAGAGGCTGCTTACACTTGCTGAAATTATTAGCTACAAATGACTGATGCTGAAAGCAAAGCTGAAGGTTATGTATCTTCTAATCACACCAGATGACATTCTCTTGCAAGTAAGTGAAAAAAAGACATTGACCTGAATTGTCCTCAGCAGAGTTATCTGTGAAGGGAGCCCACTTTCCACAAATCCTGTTCAGCAGCATGGGATTGGATATACTTGATCTCTTATCTAGCTGCTGTTTCAAACTTTGGAACATGCACCAAGGGTGGACAGAATGAAGGACTTATAGTGTCAAAAGCTACATTAATCCATATCCTCCCCTCTCTGACATTAAATATTTGTGAGGCACAGCATCAGTCCAGTGCAAAACTTGATGGTGTCTCTCCTTTGTCAACGTAGGCTAAAATACTGACTGGCAAAATCTGTGAGTGGTTTACTATTGATTGCAGTGTAAATAGATTTTAGCCTTTGCATCTATTTGAAAATGAAGATGGAGTTTAGACAGACCAACTGAAAAAAAAAAAAAGTAGATTTTGAATATGGAAGTAGCAACAACAATGGTGCACTTGTCAAAATAGGTCCCTGGATTATCTTACTACCATCAGTATTTTTACTGCTCTGAAAGATGTAATTTGTGTTTCAATGAAATACCTAGAGCTGGCTGGCTTCTCTTACAGCTACTGGAAGTCTATTTTATGTGAAGAACTGCATGTCCTTATGTAGGTTATTCAGAATCAGTAAATTTACTGTATTTCAGTAAAGGAAAAATAAACGTATGCTTGGTAAAGGTATTGTCTGTCCATGAAAACTGGCAGGCTGCAGTCCTGTTACTTATGCTACAATCACAGTGGGCCACTACTTTCACTCTTGGAAAAGGACACACCGACGTGGCTTCCTTGCCTTTAGTCCTTTGGTGCAGCTGAGTCAGAAGAGACACCAGTTTAACAAGTGACCTAGCTCACCATGGTCTTTCTGGAGCACAGTGGGGATCAAGAAGCCCACTGATGCTTGAGAGAGCTAGTATTTTAGCCTGCACTGGAAAAAGAGAGGCATCAAGCCCTGCACTGGGCTGATGCTGTCTCTTGCAAACATTAAATGAAAGGTACGGGTAACAAAGCCCTTGACACTCTAAGTCCCAAGTCCTCCCCTCTGTCTGCCCTTGGTGTGTGTTCCACAGATTGAAACAACAGCTGGATAATACTGTCAAGACAACTCAAGAACAACCATCCCACACTGCTGGACAGGATTTGTGAAAAATAGGCACTTTGCACAAATTATGATTTGTAGTAAGCAAAGATCAACAGTCTATTAGATGAAAACAGGATATGAACAAGTATGTCCTTGAAGCTACAACTTAATGTGTAACTGACACACCTTTGTTTTGATTTTAATATTTGAATTGCCTTTAAAAAGTAATTGAGATAATTAATGCAAAAACTAAACCACTGGCTATCTTGTGCCTTAGAGAGAGGAATTGCAGGGTAAGGTTAGATGTAGAAAAACAGTTATCCTTCTTTTTTCTTGCTGCAAAGTAGGTTGGGTTTTTTTCATGGGAAATCATCACTCTTTCTAGGGAAGGTAAATTGAAATGTTCCTCTGAAATAGCTTTCCTCTTGACAATAATGGCTGAATCCTCCCTCTACCTCATCAGTATCAGCTTTCAATCTTTTCAGAAGCCTCCTATTTCTAGAATCAGTGGGGAACAAACAGTTTCTGCTGAATGTCTTCCTTGCTCAGTCGAGCCATAGATTGAAGTCTCCCCAGTTTTACAGACATGTACAAAAATTCCCTTCTGCTCTTGAACTGACATTAATTTTGAAGATAATTCTAGAGGAAGGCTAGATTGGCTGAAGAGATAACTTCTTCTATAGGGATTTTTTTCTCAGTTCAAAGACCAAAAGCTCTTAGCCCCACAAGACCTATTTGCCATCTGTATGGTAATGATGTAGCTCTGTGCATCTTTATTCACTACAGGTCCTAGTGACCAGTGATTCACAGGTCCTAGTGACCAGTGATCAGGAAATATGAACACCACAGCTGCAAATAGAGGGCATCGGTGGTGAGACATTAAAGTGTATTTGTCAGTCTGCTCCTACCCACCCTCTGCCTTATTTCTTCACGTCATGTCTCCCTCTTCAGTGCCAGAGGACTGTCCAGATCAACCTTACAGAGCTCCCACCCCAACCCTGGTGTGGCAAATGTCTGTCTCATCTCTCATCTGCTGTCCCTGCTTTATAGGGTTTGTACAACTTTTGAAGGTTTGGCCCAAAGCTTATCTGGCCATGTGCCTTCTTGTCCATTAAAACTGCTTTCATAAATCAAAACCATGGGTCTTCTGGAGCCCTGTACATATGAAAAAAGGCTGTATCATTATTTTCTTTTTCTCGCTGTAGTATGTCCAACACCTTACCTTTCTCCTCCAGAGTGAAGTCTGTCTGACCTATAGTAAAGCAAAGCCTCTCTTCTTACAAGTTATGAAAAAAAGAGTCAGAAAAATGAAATTTCTTTGCCTCCACTTTTTCCTTCCATCTCTGATATCACTGATTTGTCCCTCTCATTAATTGTTTTAAAAAAAATTTACTCTGTCTCACCTCTTGCTTTTCTGTTGAATGTGGAATGGGGCAGATGGACAGGAGTAGAGAGAGGATAGTCTGGTTTTCTTGCATAAATCTTGTTTCTTCCAAGAAGAAAGAGAAAAAGCAGCATTTTAACTGAGGGTTTATTTCGGATATTTTATCAGCATGAAAGCAAGGGCTGCCTTAAACCTCAAGGTCCATGTTCAGTAGCTTCTGCTATTTGCTTCTTATTTCAAGTGGACAGCTCTACATGAAACAGCAAAGCTGTTAAAAGACCCACTTAACAACACAGCATAAAGCAACCATTTCCAAACAGAACTTATTTTGAGATTGTGATTTAGCTCCCAATTAATTCAAAATATTCCTCCCTTTGAAGTTCATTTCCATTAGCTGACATCTGCAAATTCTTAGAACTAAATGTAACAGGATGTAGGTTTTTGTAACATTTTAATGGGAATTCTGTATTCTTCCTTTTGTATATGAGGTGAGTGGGCAAATACTTTTCTATATAAATTCATATAATTTCATTGGCTTCAGTAAAGTTGTGCTAACCTACATCAGATGACAATTTGTTCTGTTTTAAATAACAGAGAAAAAATGCAAGATTATTCTAGTCTTGAAATACATTTGAAAAAAAATGTAATTTGTATAATAATTGGGAGGGAGAATACTTCATCTAGACAAAGTTAAATACAAAGTAGTTACCATGCCATCATATTGTGGGCTACATCTTTGAAAGTTCAAAAAATATTTTTAATGCCCTAAATCCCTAAAGCAGCAAGGAAGAAAACAACAGCCAGCAATTTACTTCTGTACAGACTGGATTAGGATTGCATGCATTCATGGTTCATTGCTTGATAACAAAATTAATTTTTCTGGAGATATTGTTGGAAGTACTATGAATGTTATTCATGTTGTAAGAGAACAAGTAAACCCACCTTGTCTGTGCTCTTCTCCCAGTGATTATTCTCCCCTGATAGTTCTGAAGGATGTACAATTAGTTGTTACAAAGCACTGTATTTATTTGAATGCTCCTTGTAATCAGCTAGTTCATTACTGAAACCAAGGTGCTCAGAAGAAACTTAGCTATTTCATATAACATATCTTGGTAGAGATGTTATTTTCTGATGCTTATAATCATTTTTAAACTTTCTTTTTCAGGTGATTGCTCCTTTATCTCATCTTACTGCATTTATCTCTCATTCATTTCTTGCCTGATTCATTCTGACCCTGACAAGGTGCTGGACTGCTGTTGGGCTGTCTCCTCAAAGTTGTGGGTTTGAAGCTCTTGTGGAGAAGGGTCTCTACCTCTGACTTGCCACAGCAATGTTCTAGGCCCTGGCTATTAATCCAAAGATAAGCACTCCTACCTTCAGCACACATCCATTAATCCGTACTCAAATACACAAGTTAGGTGGTTAAGGACAAGAAATATTTTTACCCCTTGAATGAATTCTGCTCTTGCTGCAGCTAAGACAGATATTCAGGGGATGGAGCACTCCTCCTCTCCACGTGTGTTACTGCTCACCCAGGGATGGCTGAGGGTCTGAGCTCAGCAGCTGCTTCTGCTGCAGGGGCTGGCGATTCATGTCAGCTTTTAGGCTTCATAAAACAGGGCCAGAAACACTAATGTCTCCTTTTGGATATAGCAGTGAGTCGTCTTCTACCATTATTAGGGGTGTTGCTCACTTAACGTCCTTATTTAGCACTGGAAATTTATACTGGAAATTAAGGGGAAGTGGGATTTGCTTTGTGACTGCAGCTCAGGTACTATGCTAGTCACTTACTCCATTTGCTGCACACTGCCTTAATTGACAGAGGAGTTTCTGGTTTACCTTTATTTTGAAATAAAGAATTAGTGGAAACTGGCTCAGGGCTCTGACTGATTCAGGTATGTGTTCTGAGCTGCAGTTCTGCTCTCCTCAGTGCAAGTGTGTTACACTGTGTGTCCTTGCCACAGAGGCTGAGGGCACCACCAGCTCTCAGTGTATGTGTGCAGTGTTTCCCAACATTTTACAACATGTCTGTAAAGTACAAGCAGAGTGGACTGTATTTTTATTTGTATTTTATACGGACTATATTTAGACCTGCATTTCAGCCTGGGAATAAGCTAACAAAGCTTTTGAATAGTGTTCATTTAAAGTGTAGAGTCTGCATCTGCATATTAGTTAGATACATCGGCATATCAGATGCAAGTTCTCCATAAACAATTAGGTGTCAGAGTCATCAGTGTGTTTTCTGACATTTTCTCCTAATCTAGAATAACATTGTCTGTTGGAGATAAGACACGATCTTTCAAGCATCTACTACGACTTGCTATTTCCAGAGTTTAGAGGGGGAGATTCTAAAGTTGGAAAAAAATCATGTTGTGTATTTTCAGAAAAAGAGATGAGAGAAATTATAAAGAAACTAATGAAATAGATATCACCAGAAGACTCACGAAAGAATTATTAAGCTACTTTTTAGTAATCACCTAAAAATAATAAATTGATTAAGATTAGACATTGTGAATTTGTCAAGAAAACTCCACATGAAACAAGCTGAATTTCCTTCTTTGACTCATAACTGACCTCATGGATAGTGACAAAGCTGTAGATATGCTGTATATCTGCATCAGCAGCATTCACTATATACGGAGCTTGAGGTTCTCATCAGTAAGCTAAGGAAATAGTGTGTAGGTGATTCATGAGTGGGTAAGCAATTTCTCCTGAACTGATTCTCAAAAGTAAGTATCAGCTGTGTACTATCAAACCAGGAAGATGTTTCTAGCAGATTCCTGAAAGGTTCTGATCTCAGATACATTCTATTAAATAGGTTAATGAACAGATCGGCTAAGGAAATAAAAGGTCAAATCATTAGCAAATGACTACAAGAAAAAAAGGAGATCATTATAAACATTTTGAAAAATGGAATAGGAACTAAATATAATTTGGAAAAATCAGAGGTTGCCTGAAATCACTTTGGTAAAATTCAGCAAATACAAGTACAAAATACTACCCAGAGGTAGCAGAGCTCAAATCCTCAAATAAAAATAGGTAATAGATAACTGGGAAGCAATATGTTTTGAAAGGTTATGAGGATTACTCAGATTATTACAGACTTGAGTAGTGGTCAGTACCGTGATGAAGGTGAAAAAGCATGCAGACCTCAACGTGGGGTGTATTAACAGAGAATTTCACACGTTCTGGAGACAATGCATAATGGGAGGCCTCATCTGGGACACCTGGTGAAGTAGGCTCACAGAATGGATAGTCAAGAAGTGAACAGCAGGGCCAACAACAATTTTGGAAAGCAAAGCATAGCCTGTTAAGAAATTTGATTAATTTAGCCCAGATAAAGAAGAAAAGGAGTAAGTCAAAGTGGTCTTTTGCAGACAGATAGTAGTTTATGGTGATTGTGCTCTGTGAAGAAGGGAAAGAAACAAAGAAAGTAAAGAAGACTTTGAGTATATTATGGGGCCCTGTCACCCCACACCTGGTGCTAAGGTAATGAAATGTGGGAGAAGGTAGTTAGGGTGGCTGTGGGGTCTACCTGACTGGAAGTTCTCTGAGAGAACAGAGACAGTTTTGGTGTACAACAGTAGTCCTGCTGCAGTGCTCTTCTAGATAACCTCTGTCAGATTCCTTCTGCCCCAATGTTTCTAAGAAAATATCCAGTGGGTTGGAATTTCTCACTACCAGTGAACATTAACTGACAGGTAAGCTCTTGCTGCTCCTTTTGTCCACTTCTAAGGAAGAACTTTAGTACTCTGCATTTTGACTATTTCTTCCTGACATAATCAGCTGATGGTTTAAATTCATTTGTGGGAGAAAACAAGAGAACTAACAAAGCCTGGTTTCCAGTGGATTTGTGTTCACTCTTTCTCTCACCCTCTGCTGTAATATCAGCATTTCTCCCAGCCCCCATGGACTCTTTGCATTGTTTCTTAAAGTCTCATGGCTCTGTGCCCACTGTCAACAGTACTTGCAGGTCCCCCTTGTCTTCTTGAGTTCCACCCCATCAGCCCCCTTGGCTGTTCCCTCCCTGTTGGATAGGGAGGCTGTCCCACATGTTCCAGCTGTTTTGGGGGTATATTTATGCTTATTGGCCAATATGACTGGCCAAATGAAAGACCAAAGAGACTATTTAACTGTTGAATTCACTCTGAAGGTTTTCCCTCAGCACAAAAATGAACATGGGTTGCTGTCCTTGATCTAGCCATGAATTTCATGACATTTGTAGAAGCTTGTAGATTTCTGTCAAACTTACCCGAAATTAATTAAAGAGATCAGAAGTCATTGGCAGACAGACAAAAAAATATTGCTGCTAGAATGTTATTTAAGTAGTCAAGCTAAAAGTAGGAGTACTTTTAAGAATACTTTACTTTTCATGTGTTTTTAAATACCAGAAGCAGTGATTTTGATAAACATTTTGTCTCTGTTTTGTGAGAGAAATACAACATGACTTTAAAAGTTTTGGCACTTACTCTTGTGGGTATTCTCTGTATATCTCCTAAATAGTTTAGGACAAATACTAATAAATGACTCTTTAAATATATTTCACAGATGCAACAGTCTTTCCTTGCTTCCAACTGGCTTAACAATGCAGTAATTCTGATGCTTTTAGCATTTCAGATAGTTCAGATAAACCATGACTTTTTTTTTTATTAATCGCATAGGCCATATTTGAAGAAAGTAGGTTACACTTGCTCTGGTCTGTTAATAACAGCTAACATTTTGCACTACTGTTCTTTCTACATTGTAATTAGACTCATGTAGAGCTGACTTCAATCCTGGGAGGCAACACAGTGAATTGAGATGCTTCATGTACAAGTACATTGAGTGAAGCAATTGCAATAGTTGCAACAACTCAGAAATATTCAGGACAATGGTCAGATGCCTCCTGATTCCTTGCAGTGGATGGCTTGATGCAGCACCTCTGGTAGGATTGAGGCAGAAGCATAGGAAACATTATTGTCACAGTAATCTTGTGTCTCAGGGGACTCCCAGTCCATTTTCACATTGTCTTGGTCACAGCTGAACAGATTTCTGACACACTCAACTGATTACATATAATAGTCCAGAAACATGAATGCATTTTATTACTAAAATAAAAATACAATGATCACAGGTTTCTACACCTCTTCCAGTCCTTAGTAAACTCACATAAATAAAATATTTGGTAGATTTCCTTAGTCTAGGAGGATACTATATTTCTATATTGCTGATTCCACGGATCTGGACCGTGAATGGTAGGCTTTGGGTCCCATGGCATGGTGTTTACAAAGCTGTAAGAAGATGTGCATTTGTAATGGCTTAAAATCTGTTTGTGTCTCATTTTGGACCTGGCTGTACACAGTAGCTGTTTGGGATCAGCTCTGAACTGACTTCAGAAGGAAGCCCTACAGGATAAAAGAGGCCTCTTTGAACCCTGTGTGCTACAGCTGTAAAAGACTCAGCCATCATCCTGGCACCCTGAATGAGAAAGTCCTCAATAAACCCCTCCTCTTCTCCCTCTGACTCGGAGGTGCTAGCATAGAGACCAAACACACAGAGCAGACTGATAGGATAGGAAAAAGAGAGACTTGTAATGCCTGAGATTAAGGGATCTTCCAGCATCTGGAGGTGTGCACTAACCCACTTGGGTCTTCACTCCTGGCAAACCTTTGGGTTAAGAACTACAGCTTCTGGGATGTTAGTGAAGGACAAGGGGCAGGGGGAGCAGTGGGTGCTACTGGAGAAGGGTATGTGGAAGGACTGTGAGGTGATCAGAAAATACAAGGGACTTACCATGCAAGTACAATAAGGGGATATTTGATTATCCCGAGAACTTGTGAATGTGGCCATTGAGCAGGCCTAGTGCAACTCAGACAGGTATTAATAGTCAGGCTAAAGCAGGGAAAGTGAATTTCCAACAGGGAACTGACCTCTCCTTTACATCAGCCCTTGTCTGACAATAAAGAGAATCAGCCCAGGGACACCATTAAAAAGATGTGTTTATTTATGATGCCAGTGATATCCCTCCATGTAACAGATCCCACGTTAGTTTAGCTCAGTCCTGAAAGCTGCTGCTGTCAAAAGCCCTAGTTCTCCCTTATCCACAGCAAATGATGCATCTTTAGGTATTTTGTCAGAGCAGACTTGGAAATACAGACTCCCTGTGCAGTGCTAAACTGTAAATACAGGCTTCTGAGCTTCTCAGTATAAGCAGTTTCTAAATAATCTCACAAACTATTCACTTGAGGGAAAGTTCAGTACAAGTAAATTATTCTTACGAGTTGAATATCCTCTTCAACTGCATGCAGCAAGAGACAAAAACAATTTATAACTTTCTCTTTTAACCAACGTGTGATATTATAATTATTAAAGGTGTCCGTAGGTAAAGACAAAGTGCATAGCATCACTTCACATATATCCATCAGGATATATGGACTGCAAATGCAATTTGCATTTAGCTATCTCAGAGTGATTGTTCCATCAAGTGTGATTTCAAATAATTCTAAAATAAGATTATGCTTTAAGGAGCAGATATAGCTTGTCAGTGGTTTAAAATTAGATCATATATTCTGCATAGCTGAAATCTGCTCCTTATAGGATGTGCATGCACGTGTGTGTGTGGGGGAGAGAAAAGATTAAAAAAAATCCTCTTTTACTACTCTTTTCATCTGCACTTCTGAATTCCAAAGTGGAATTTTATATTAAATGGGAATGGAATGTAGTTAGGAGATTTTGCCGTGGACCACTTCCTCCAAAATTCACCCTTTGCTGTCTCCTGTCACAAATCCCTCATCCATCAGTAAGATATTGAGCAGGTGCATAATTCTGCCAAAGAAAATGCACAAAGTTAAACGCATGCTGAAATGTTTTACTAAACTAGATCCTCATTACTTACTAATCATGATGGCTTATCTGGAAAATCCTAACTATTTCTTCTAAGCATTTCCGTTATTCCAAGGGGGTTTCCACAGAGCAGGGGGAAAGCTGAGTGATCAGCCTGTGCTGCTTCGGCTCCACACAGGTGCTCGAAGGTCAGTGTTAAAAGCCACTGGATTAAGGACCTGGTTTTGAAAACAGCAGTAAGAATTAGCACCTTGGAGTTAAAACACGAAGGGGAGAAAAGATCATGTTTACAGAAATACAACCAGCCAGCCACCGTAGTTGCAGGGAGAGGGAAGGTGGCTCAGCGCCCGTTCCGGCGGGATGCACTCCGTGCCCGGGGCAGGTGAGGCGGGCAGGGCGAGTGGGGCAGCCCGGGCGAGCCGCCCGCGGGCGACGGGCCCGGAGATGCCGAAGGCGCAGGTGCCCATTCTTACCCAAACGCCGTTTCCTTCGCCAAACGCCTCCCTGCTGGGCAGCGCGGCTGGCCCCACGCGTCCCGGGGGCAGCCGAGGAGCAGCCTGTGCCCCCTCCACCCGCCCGAGAAATGCTGGAAGCGACAGCGCCTTCCCCACAGCGGCACGCAGCCCTGACAGGCATCAGCCCACGCTGCGGATCTAGCTGGAACTGCCTTCCCCCGCAGCGCCGGCCTTCTCCTGCTCCCTGCAGCGGAGGGGGAGGCAAGGAGGGGGGTATTTTGGGCACCCTGATCGCCCTGCTGCGCTCGCCCCGCGGCC
>VZSE01006608.1:2011875-2038376 GCA_013398275.1 Promerops cafer
GTCCGCTGGTCCCCGGGCGGCGCCCCCGCCCGCCGATCCCCGCAGCAAGTGGCAGTCCCGCGCCACGGGCCCCCCTCTCCGGCAGCGGCGCCCGAAGGATGCGGAGCGGCGGAGCGCGGGCGGCGGCGGGGCNCCCGCTGCCGCTCGGCCGCCTCTGCGCGTTCGCACCCCCGCGCCGCGGCCGCCTGCGCGAAGCCCATCTTCAGCCGCCTCGCCGTGCTGGCGCGACCGGCAGCACCGGCGGACATGGCTTTGCTCCGGCTCCTTCTCCTCTTGCTCCTCTCCCAGCGCGGGCTGGGGGCTGCCGCCCACCAAGGGCAGGCAGTGCGCGGCCGGGAGCGGGCGCTCGGAGGGAAGCAGCCTATTTACAACCACATCAAGAGCCGGGAGCCTCTGCCGGCCCCGCGGAGCCGCTCTACAGAGAGCACCATCTTGGCGCAGCGGCTCGCCGAGGAGGGGCCCCAGGACGTGGCCTCGTTCCTCTACACGGGCGACTCCCGGGAGTTGCGGCGAGCCAACTGCTCCGGGCGGTACGAGCTGGCCAGCCTCGCCGGCAAGTCACGCTTCACCTCGCACCCCTCCTTGCACGGCGCCCTGGGCACCCTCACCCACGCCACCAACTTACTCAATATGATCCTCCAGAGCAATAAGTCGCGGGAGCAGAACTTGCAGGAGGACCTGGAGTGGTACCGCGCCTTGATCAGGAGCCTGCTGGAGGAGGACCCCAACATCTCCAGGGCCGCTATCACTTTCAGCACGGAGCCTTTCTCCTCCACTCCCCAGGTTTTCCTCCAGGCCAGCAGGCATGAGAGCCAGGTCCTCCTGCAGGACTTGTCCTCCACGGCTCACCGCCTGGCCAACGCCTCTGTGGAAACAGAGTGGTTCCACAGCTTGAAGCGCAAGTGGAGGCCACATCTGCACAGGAAGGTCTTAAACACGGGCCCCAAAACTTTGGAAAACAGTTGGAAGAGGCGGGAGAGCTTCACTGCTGATAAGAACCACATCAGGTGGTCCTCACCATACCTGGAGTGTGAAAATGGGAATTACAAACCCGGCTGGCTAGTGACACTCTCGGCGGCTTTCTATGGGCTGCGGCCGAACCTCCTGCCCGAGTTCAGGTAAGAGGAGTGTTCTGCTTGCTTTCTGTCGAGAAGGGGAGGGGGGAAGCAGGATGGGGGTTTGGTTCTGCCCCCCTCCTAGGGAAGGGCATTCTGGTCTCTGGGTGACCTGATCAACCCCTGCCGCACGGGCTGCTCAGTCCCACCGCAGAGCAACCTCAGGCCTTCCTGTTGAGCTGTACCTTCGAGCCTTCGGGAGCTGTTGCTCTGTCGCTGTCGTCTCCATCGGCGAGCCAGCGTTTGCTTTACCTGCTTCCATTGGAGCAGGCGTGCTTGTGGTGGGGAGAGGAGAGCAGCAGTTGCCAGCTGAAGTTTATCTGTGTCTGCAAGAGGAAAATACTCACTGCTAAATATAAAAATACTGCTAAATTGAACCTAGCTGGACCCCAGCTATGCTGTTAACCTGCTGGGAAATAACATTGTGCTGGTAAACTGCTGTTTCTGGTCTCCAGAGCACATCCACTGAGGGGTGCTCGAGCCTGGTCAGCGGTAGTGCACTTGCAGGTATGTAAATGTTGGTGACTGCAGTTCTGTCACAGTTCGTGTGGCTATAACCTGAACTGGCAGTAGGAAAGATTGCCTTTTGCACCAACAGCTTTATATCTGATACCTGGCATATGTAAAGGTTTGCTTATTTTTTGTTGCTTTATATACTTTTTGTTGCTTTTATTTACTTTACCTCTGAACTGCAACTAACAGAGAGGAAGATTGAGCAAGTCTCTCTTTGGTGTCAAAATACAAAGACACAAGAAAGAGCCTTTTTCTAAGGATGAGAGCAACCTGTAGAGTGTGAGATGCCGGTGGGGAATGCCCACTGCCCAGAAGCAGCTGGCATTTCTCAGGATGAGAGAGGAGCACAGGATTTCTTTTGTGCTATGAATTAGTAGTAGGTGAAGAATGATAAGAACGTAGCAGACACTGAAGAGGTTTTGCCACACCTAGGTGGCAAGGCAATAGGTATCTGCAAATGCTGTTTCTCTTGGCTTAGTCTGAAATCCAGCAAGATCAAAGAGAGATGAGTGCAGTCATAAATCCTTGAAAAAACACAAAATTTGTTGAATGGATAATGATTGCTTATTTCTCTGTTGAATTACTTTTTGCCCTGAAATTGTCACACTTATGGGGATGGTAGAGTTAATGTAAAATGAGATCAGCTGTAGGCTGTTTGTTGCTGCATTCCTTGAGACCAAAACCTGGGAACAGGTCTACTGTAGAGCTCTTCTGGTCCCTAGGGAGTCCAGAGAAGTCAGGAAGCTTGTCAGAGATCATTGAAATGCAGTGTTCAACGTTGGATAAACTTCAGGATGTGGATGAAAGTTAATGTAGGCTCATATTCTCTTGTTGGGGATAGAGTTTTGCAGAACCACTAGGCTGGAGGTGTGGTGGCAGCCACAAACCAGCTCTCTGAGAATATAAATTTTGATATAAAGCTTAACTCAAAGATGCTTCGATCTTGACTTAATTGAGGAGGAAATAAACCCATGTTTTAAGCAAAAAAGTCTAAAGCTCCAATCCCAGCTCTGTGCCAAGATTCTGTGTTGTCAGGAAGCATCTCAGTGGTGTAGGTTTCTGCTGTGGTAGCTTTGGTGTGCAGAACACACCAGGTCTGTTTTGGTGTAACCCTGGCCAACCACAGCAACCAGTAGATGTCCTCCTGGGTGCAGTACAGAGCACTGCCTTCCCTGCCCCATCTTCTCAGCCTCTGTTTGCCATGTGGGGGTATCTTCCGTTGGAGAAATAGAATAACCTGCTTTAACTCTGATACTTCAAAGGGCATTCACTGAGCTCACCTAAGCTTGGAGAACCACTTCTTATTTAGAAGATCTTGAGATGGAGTATGCTGTGAAAATTCAAATTGTTGTGTTGCTGTTATACTGAACAGTTAGGAGAAAACTAACAAAGATCTGTTGTATCAACAGAGATGAGTTTGTAAGCATTGCTAAAAAAATGGGTTATGTTTTTTGCCAAACTACTAAAGACACAGGTGGAAGAAGTAAAATTATAAATACATACACATTCTGGCAAGGCTGAAAGGTAGTTCCTGTGTTCCTGATTTGAGGTATGCTAGATGAAGGATGGGCTTTAGTGTAAGATTATTACTTGGGATATTGAGAAAGTAACTTCTCAGCTACATAGAAAATGGTATACACAAAATATGCTTCTAAGACTTTTAGTTTGTCTCAATATTTACGTGGTGTTTTCAATACCTAATAGGTACACGGCCTCAATGTGAATTTTTAAGGGAAAAAATGGTTTAAAGCATGGGCACATAATAGAAAAATGTAAAATCTAATGTGGTTACTGGAAAACTAATGTGAATTGCTATAGGATGCCTCTTGAAGTAAGCCTTACTTCCCCTCACTGTCAGTCTTTGAGTGACACAATATTTTGATTTTAAATTCTTATTTAAGGCCCATATGAAAAAACAGTGTTTGTTAACCTCCATCTTTTGGGGCAGCTCTGTTGGTTCTCCCAAAAATGTATCTTTGAACCATCTGTTAGAAACATTTTAATGAATCAGTTACCATGCTCTTCCCATTTAGTAGTCTGTCATGATATTGTTAATGGTAATTTAGTGTATGCCTCTTTAATATTATTCTAACAGTTTTTGTACTTTCTTTGCTCGCATTAGGTTTAAGGCATGGTACATTAGGGTGAGCATGCTATATCCATGAGAGAGAGTTCTTTCACATTACAGAAGGAAAAGCCATTGCTGCTTCTTGCTAGCTCTTCTGTGGCAGTAACAGATGGGTTTGTTCATGTGGCATAGCAGTGGAAAGAGTTTAATGAAGGCAATCCTGATAACTATGACTGGCTGTGTTCAGTGCATGCTGCTGCTGCAGTGCTCCTGTCGATGACGTTCCAAGAGTGCAGCAAAAGCAGCAAGCTTTGCTCTTAGCATTGCCAAGAGTTACAGCGCTTTTGGCCTGAGGATGTGAGTGTTACAGGCCAGGGGACTCCTGCAAACAGCTCATCTGTCTTCAGTTTCACCTCTCCCCCTCCCGAGAGATTACTGCCAAACTGCCCCAAGTGGAGGCCAAGGAGAGAATGTGGTTAAGTTGGCTTGCCATGACTAACACTGTAGATGAATATTGAGATGAAGTGGAGAAACCAAAGGCAACTTGATTGTGCTGTTAAATGTACCAGAAGCTGTTCAGGCCCACTGGGGCCACGTTAGCCTAGTACAGTGCTAAGCTAGCAGTGCTGGCTGTCTGCAGCTTCTTAGCAGTGTTTGCTGCTATTTTGTTGTCTGCATTTGCTGGTCTTTCCACCCAAAATGCATGGAGAGAACATTACTACTACCTGCTTATAAGATGCAGAGTAGTCTCTTGTTCAGAAATCAGGATCCACAGAGACTGGAAGTAATCACTTGATGTTAGCCATCCCTCCTGTCTGAACTGATGCCATTTGCAGCTGAAATTCACTACCTAATGTGCCTAATCACTCTAGTACTGTAGTGCTGCAGGGGTAGAGCACAGCAGCATCTGTCACAGATCTTCTGTGCCCCTCCTCTGCTACTGCCTATTGCACAGTCAGAATGAACCATATTTTATGGCACGTGATGACCCAACTGTCCTCTTTGCAGCCCTACTGAGAAAGTGGAAAAGTGTGAGAAGTTGAATGTTGTAAATACAATTCCTTTTCTAAAAATATTTTCTTGGTGCTTGGAGAAAGAAGTGAGAGGTCTTCATTGCTTTAGAAGTCCAGGAAGTGAGAAAGGTCACTTCTTCATCTAGAAGAAAGATGACTAAATAGTCAGCTAATAGGAGCACACAAGTTAAAAAAAGTCCTCCTGGATCACTGAGTCAATCTTCTGCTGTCATAAGCCCAGTTAATGTCATCAGTTGACAAATCTCCATCTTTAAGTAGGTGGGTTTCCCTCTTGACTCTTCAGTTCACTGGCATGCTGGACCTAAGGGTTGGATAACTTCTGATTCCTGATCTGAATTTATTTGCTCGCAGTCAGTTCTCATGCATTTATTCTGGTCCAGAACTGTCTTCCATCTGACTTAGCACTCTTAGCTGCTGTTCACTGCCCTGACTTATTTATAGGCAGTGGCCCCTTCTCCACCTTTGTTTACTAGACTACACAAGCTGGCTTTCTTTAGTCTCTGTCATAAGCTCTCTGTTGCCATGGTCCCTCTTCTCAAGTCCTGTTCCAGTATTTCCTGAACATGGTTAGTCAGATTCATGTGCACTGTTTCAGCCTTGTGCAATGACATCAATTAGCCCCAAATTCTTATGAATGAGTTGCTGCTTTTGCAGTTCAAAATGTTCCCTTGTGTGCTGTTCTCATTTTCTTTAACGTTGTGTTGTAATAAGTCTACATTTTGGGAACTGGTCATTGGTCTCGCATGGTTTCTCATTGTGGAGGTCAGATTGTCTTCGGGATATGAAGCACTGGGTTTCTTTCCCCCTCCCACCATATTCCAGGAAGTTTTTTGCCAAACCCAGCACAGCATTTACTATCTTTTTTTAAGGTTTTTAAGGAGAATCCAATGGAATAATGTCTGTTTTGGCAGAAAGGTACTCAATCATCAAGCTGAATAAGTTTGGGGTGGTTTTGTTTGGTTTTTTTGTTTGTTTTGGGTTTTGTTTTTTAATTTTATTTTGAATGGAGTCTTGTTCTGGATCATTTACAGGTAACTTCATTCTGAAGTTTGGCCAGATTGTGCTACATCTTAATAATTTCTGTCTTCCAGAGGTTTGCTACTTCTCTGTTATTGGAAAGATATCACTTGATGCAAAGATAATCTTTACTGCACAGTTGAATTGAGCTGTTTCTTCCCTAAAGGCAGTGTAATATAGTGATTTCCACCTTACCATTAACAATTACTTGGACCACGCCAGTGTTAGACTATGATGGGACTGTTAGTTAAGGAAACATTGCTAAAGGCAGATTAAACCATGGAGGTAGAAGTATTTATGACAAATAAGTAATTTCTTAGGGATTATATATATTTTGATTTATTATTCTGCTAAATATTTCACAGCTATTAAATTGCTCGGTAAAAAAACCCAAACAAATGTAGACATGAAAAAAGGCATTTTAAAAATGGATAATTTTTTTATTTTAGACATGGTTTAATTTCTTCCTTTATCCCCTTTTTTAGTTTCCCCCAATCTCTCTTTAGTCTGAGTACTGAGCTAAGAGAAAATTAATTTTGTTTAAGGAGACTTTTAAATTTTTTGTGCCATTGTGATGTGCCATTAGTTGTATAATACAGAAAATATTTTAAAATGGTGAGGTTGACATTTTTTATAACATGTCCTGGCCCTTAACATGATTGAAAGTGTGGGTGGATTTAGAACAGGTTTCAAAAATGAAAAGGAATAATTTATTTCCTAGAATTTCTGAAAGTCTTGAATTTGTGTTCCTGAAAAGAAGTTAAGACAAAGAAGCCTCTTATTATACTGTCTGTTTGTGGAAACCCTCAGGATATTTAAAGTATTCTCTAGGCAATTAATTATGTCCCTGCTAGCATTTTTCATATGAGGTCATGGATAGGGAGAGAAAATTGGATGTTGATGAAACATAGGAAAGGAACAATAAATATGGATTTCTCTTTCAGAACCATGATTCAGCTTTCTTCAGTTTTGGAGAAACAGAAGTGGGTCTTTGAAGGAAGAAGTTAAATATGGCCATGAGAGGATTGAAACACATACTGCATTCATGTCCACAGTTACGTAGCACATGCTAAGTTGCAATAAAAGGAACTGGTTTTTTTTTGGGGTCAAACTTCTGTTTCCAACTCCTTTGTTCTCCACCCCCATTCCCCTTGGGCCAGACTTCCAGCACAGCAGGTTATCAAAGCTCTTTTGAAGGGGATGGACGTGTGGCAGTCCTTACTGTCTGAGATTCAGCTACAGGACTGTTATCTATTCTATTTGTGAGTGTGGGCTGAGATAGAACTGTTCCTAAATGTAAGAAAAAATGTATTGCTGTGTTAGGTCAAATAAAAGGTTTCCATAGCCCTTGTTCTAAAAGCAGCTTGTGACAGGTACTGAAGGAAAAATGTCAAGTTCTCCTATCCTGTTTATGTCCAATTTACCAATGATAAGCAATAAAAAGAAATTGTTTTTTCAGACTTTATCTGAATGACTGGATAGTAAGTACATGTTAAACTGACCTTCATGATTCTCATCCATGTTTTAACACATGTTCATCTTCTGCCATGGAGTTTGGCATTGTATTCTATAATATCCATCTATTATGGGTTCCATAATTTTCTGGTTTTATGTTCACCTTATGAATCTAAATTCATTGGGAGATCCCAGATTCTTGAATGAATATTTTCCAAAGTGTTTTATTGCATCTTTTCTGTGTCAGCCAGGTTTAGTTGTATGTTATATTAAGCGTTTTTATCCCTTGCAAACTTTGTCACTGGCCACTCATTTGTGAAGTCCAGAAGAGATACTTGTGAAATCCAGCTTGTTCACTTCCCTGCATGTGAAATCTGATTTTTGTTTTGTTGATTCGTTCAAGAGTATGAAAATGACTCATTTTTGTCAAAAGCTGTCTCTACTCTGAGCAATTTTTATATCTTGGTTGTGTATTGTGTTAGAGATTCTACTTCAGCCTTCCACTTTCTGTGGTATTTGAAGTGTTTTTAATTAGTAGAGCCTATCCTTTTAACATGCTGTTTCTAAAAATATCTTGGTTTTGTCTTACAGTCTTGTAATTTGTATGTCCCTTGCCCAGGTTTATGCCTTTCCGTTTCTGTTTTTTTNTTTTTGTGTGTGTTTTTTTTTTTTGTTTGTTTTTTTGGTTTTTTTTTGGGTTTTTTTTGTTTTTGCGGTTGACTTCCACTTACTTTTGAGTTTTAAAATGACCTTGTTACCTTTAAATAAATCCTCAGGGTCACAGGGTTTGGTATAGTTAGGCTGAGACCATCCGTCCTGTGTAGAATTCTTGTATTTCAAAAGCTCTTTGTGTTCCTAATGTATTTTCTTCTGTCATGCTCTGCTCATTGGGGCCCTTTCTTTCCACCTGCCTCTTTGACCCCGTGGATGGTAATGGAAACATTAAAAAAAAAGTAACCTGAATTTGGCTCCAAGACCTCTTTTCACAGGAATAATCTAATGTAAGTGGTACTCTACCATCACTGACACCTGGCATTCCTATACAAGGTGATGCTTTGTGACAGAGTTAAGATGGTAGCAGCAACTTGAGCATCCTCAAGTGGAAAAAAAACCCCTAAACCATCCCTGCCCCTTAGAGTATCTAAGAAACTCTTTGACTAAACTGCAGGGGAATCCCCAGGGATGCAGCACTGCATACCGCAAATCTGAAGGCAGATTTAAATTTGAAAGAATTCTTCAACAGAAAATAGAGAATTCATCTTTAAGTGTTCTGCCCTTGTAGTACTGTTTCAAATGGCCTAGAGGGATTTTTCTTTGCAGGTGAATCCTAATTTATGTTCCCACACTGCTCTACCTTACTCCTCAGTTAAGTTTATTTTTAGTGAAAGCTGATTCTCCTATGAAAATGTGAGCTGTCATATGAAAATGTGAGCAGCAGTGATGCTATGGCTGAGGAATTAGGGAAGTGTCTGTCCTATTAGTAAGGAATTGGTGGTAACTCTGTGACCAGGTCAGAATCGTGTGTCACGTCCCAGTAGCCTTTTGTTAATCTGGCTGGTTATGCATGGTGACAGCTTTAACAATGTCCAGGTGATGCCAAATCCTAAATCTTAACTTTCAAAGGCAAGCTGAACCTGCAGAAGCTGCTGTTTGTCAGTAAGACTTATGGCTGAAATTCATCTGTGAATTTGACACCAGGATTATTTTTGGGTGCTCAGTTGATGGTACATGGGAGGAGCCTCAGGTGTCAGGTAGTATGCGCTGTTTGGAGATTAATATTCTTGAAAGTGGCAACCTCCAAAATGAGAGTGGTCAGAAAAGACATCTGCCCTGAAAACATTGGCTATGCTAAATGCAGCATGTATTTGTCTAGAGGAGTGGGCATTTGCAGATTTCTGATGGCTGTAGTGAACTTGTTTTTCTTATCTCCTTGTTTTCTGGTAAAGAGGACTTACGAAGGGCAGCATGGAGGGCTGAAGGAATATGACAGCAAGAATCTAAGCAGCTGTTCAGATGTGGAGGATGATGCTCACTTCAGTGTGTGATAACCATCCCTTGTACCTTAACTATGAGTGCTCACAACGCTTATGGACACAGAAGTGTACAAACTTAGAAGGCAAACTGTGTGTTTAGCTGAGCTATGATGACCTCTGTGCCAAAAAAGCTTTTGAAGATCTAGAGCACAAGGATACTGTTCATCACCATTTCAGTGTTGGCAGGCTATTATTTTGTACAGCTTAAGCTGACTAGGAGAAAAAGAACATGTTTCTCCTGACTTTTTTAATGATGTAACAGTAGAGGCAAAAAAAATATTCTGTAGATAGGTTTTACAACATGTTGTTACAATGAAATATTATAACTACTGAAACTATCAAGATAGCTAGTAGTTCAGGAAAATAAGCTTAAATCAATTTCTGGCACAGATTTCAAGGCAAACAGCATGCCAACAAACAGTAGTACTGGAAATACAGACAGGCATTAAAGCCTCTTAAATCAAACCTCTGACCTGACAGAAAATCTTTGATGACATCATTCTTCAATGATTATCTTACGTATAATTCAAATAATTCTTTCTTAACTGCATGTATAACATGGATATGCAATCCTTAGATATCTCTTTTGTGTTTGTAAGGACTGTAAAATTGTGGCAGGAAACAAGTATCTATTGTTACAGGGAGATTAACAAAATATACTTACCTGCCAGATGGTCCACAATTACCAGTAATGTTGTTACTAACTTATGGCTGTGGCTTGGGTTCAGCCAGGCAGCATTGCCAATGTGGATGAATGTGTTACGCTGACAAGCTGAGTCTACTCTTACACCCTTGATATTTGTCTTGATTGCTTCCACCAAGATAGCAACACTGCAATTATTCCCAATTAGTTCGATAAATATAACACAGGGAGTTGGTCCATATACATTCTAGGAGGATGTGTTCTTCCATATGTTCCATTTTCTGAATGCTGAATCAAAAATAACTGAAAGTGTGGGTGGCTAAACAGGCTGTGCCAGCTACTGTATTAATCACAGATGAATTTCAGAAATATATCGTGTACATATTAGTGTACTCTGTGTAATAGCAGTGGGGTACTAGTCTGAGATGGCGTTTTAAAATGGATCTTGCATGCAGTGGAAGTCTGGTACCATCATGATACTTTTTATAAATGCCACATATAGGCTTAAAGTAACTTTGCCTTTGAAAGCACTGTATCCTCAGGTAGTTTCAAACCCTGGTACTACTTCGGAACTGTGATGTTACTGTGAAACTCGTATTGCAGAGGTCTAGTGAAAAAAGAATAATAATATGCAACATGGGGGAAACAGTTGAAATCCTATGGCAGCTTGTAAGTGTTAGGAGAGATTGCTTTCCTGCTCCTGTGCTGTCCTGTTTCTTCTTGCTGCAGATTTTCACCCCAGAAACTCACAAAGCTCTGAGAAAAGGGAAAACCAGAACAACACAGCCATGTCAAAAGTTCAGGTGGTGCTACAGAAGAGCTGCAGATGGGAGAAGAGTGTAGGTAAAAAAGTTTGCATTGAGTTAATGAAGATTGGGTTTTGTGAAAGACAAACATTCTTCTAAGAAAAGCTTTAGTACAGGAGAAGCAAAAGGAACATGTGTTTAGTTTGAAATGAAAGAATTTTGTAGTATTTCTGGAAGAACTATTATGAAAATATTTTTGAGCTTTGATGGCTTAATGGTGATCCTGACAAAACTTAAGCATAAATTGAAGTGCAGGTGGAAGCGGGGCCAGATAACCTGGGAGGAATATGGAGACACTGTCTGAGCATGACTGTGGTCATGAGTATCTTTTATCAGCAGTAGTGTGGCCAGCAGGTCCAGGGAAGTGATCATCACTGTACTCATCACTGGTGAGGCTGTACCTCAAATCCTGTGTTCGGTTTTGGGCCCCTCACTGCAGGAAAGGTATTAAAGGGGCTGGAGTAAGTCCAGAGAAGGGCAGTGGAGCTGGTGAAGGGTCTGGAGCACAAGTCCTGTGAGGAGCAGCTGAAAGAGCTGGGGGTGTTTAGTCTGGAGAAAAGGAGGCTTAGGGGAGACCTTATTGCTCTTTACAATTGCCTGAGAGGAGGTTGGGGTGAGGTAGGGGTTGGTCTCTTCTCCTGAGTGACAAGTGATAGGACAAGAGGAAATGTGTTCAAGTTGTGCCAGAGGAGTTTTACATTGGATATTAGGAAAACTCGCTTCACTGAAAGGATTGTCACGCATCAGAACAGGCTGCCAGGGTTGAGTAACCATCCCTGGAGGCATTTAGAAGATGTGGCACTTAGGGACACAGTTTAGTGGTGACTTTGGCAGTGCTTGGTTAATAGCCAGGACTCAATGATTTTAAAGGTCTTTTCCAAGGTCTTTGCTGCTGAATGGAAATGTGTACTTTGTGAGGGAAGATGTTGAAAAGTCCAAGGTGCTTGATGTCTTCCAAGAACTACAGGCTGATCAGTCTCACCTCAGTCCCTGGGAAGGTGGTAGAGCAAATCATTGTGAAAACCCCTTCTGGAACACATGAAGAGGAGGAATGTGATTGGGAGTAGTCAGCATGGATTTCTGAGGAGGAAATGGTGTTTAATGAACTCAGCAGCCTTCTGTGTATAGATAACTGGTGACCAATTGGACATCAGTCACAATTGGTATACTCCTGGTGGGCACCAGTTTGGCAGGAATCACCGTGTGCTTGTGGCAAAGAAAGCCAACAGCCTCCTGGCTGGTGAGAGGAAGTTTTGCCAATGGGTTGAGGGAAGTGATCCCTCCTCTTTACCCAGCCTGGTGGGGCCCCATCAAGAGTGCTATGTCCACTTCTGTGATCCTCAGCACAGGAGACATGGATGTACTGAAGCAAACTTAGTGAAAGGCCACACAGATAGTTAAAGGTTGGAGCATCTGGCACTCAAGAAGGACTGAGTGAGCTGGTACTGTTCATCTTGGAGAAGAAAAGGCTGCAGGGGCATTTTATGTGTAAGTGCCCAGTGAAAAAGTGTACAGGAGAGACAGACCTTTCTTAGCCTTATTCAATGACAGGATGGAAAGCTCAAGAGGCACAAACTGAAACACAAGAAATTTCATTTAAACATCAGAAATCTTTTTTTTTGGACACTGTGAGTTTAGTCAGTCACTAGATCGGGTTTCCCAGAGATTGTGAGGTCTCCATTATTCAAGGGATAAAAAACCCCCAACTTAACTGAACCTGCTTTGAGCTGATTGGATTGATCACAAGAGGCTTCTTCCAATGATAGTTACTGTATGAATCTGATTTTCACATCTATTTTTAACAAAGTAATTGTATTAAAGAACTTTCAAGGTATGCAAGTTCTTTAATAATTTCTGATGTGAGAAGTCCAGAAGCATATTCCTTTCTTTCCAGTACGTGGCTCTGAGTGTTAGAATGCTCTCCTCCTTTCTGATGCTTATCCCATTAGAACATGCCATGGATTCTCCAAATTGCAGCACTTCTGGTACAAGGCCGTACTTAAATGCTTTCTCAATGTACTTACTGACCCTGATTTCTCTGGCTTGTGTGTGTTGTCTTTCTCACAAGTAACCTCTAGGTAAGTCTTCTTTTGAAAATATTTATATCCTTTTTTGTACTGGCACTCTGCTTCTACAGGGCTTGCTCGTGATACCATACAACAAATTCTTAAAGGTGTTTCTTCTTGTCTGGCAGTGATTAGTTTGTCATTTATTTGCAATCTGCACTTCTCTTTGAAGAAGTGTTTGAGGAGGGAAAGGTGAGTTTCCTCTCCTACCAGTTAAAAACAAAATGTACACAAGGGAAAAACTTCCCATGTGAAGGAAATAAAACCTCCTTCCCTCAGGGGCTTCAGGTCTCCCAGGTGAATGGGTTGCATTTCTATTGGAGTTGAATTGTCATGACAGTATAAACTTTCCCTACAGTATAAACTGATTTCTTTGGAGTGGTCAGGATGATGCTAATCCTTGATAGCTTTGCCAATGTGACTGGTATATAACATGAATTGGGAGAACAAGGAGTAGTGTTGGTCCTGGTCCTGCTGCTTGCTTTGTGCCTGTATGCAGCCATGGGGAGATTAGTCACTTGCAGAACAGGTCCTGTCCTCAGCCCACACACTAATATTTGTATTAGCTCATAAAGGTCCAGAAAATAATAGAAATATACTGGGTGGGATCTACACATGACCAGATGAGTGATCTGTTACTTCTACTGCTATGGGATCTGAATGAGGCACCTTCTGGCCAGGTTAAATTTGTAATCCACTGATATCAGCATTTTAAAGACATAATCTGTGCAGTACAGCAGTTTTTCCTCTTGAGGTTATTGCTCACCTGGAACATGGAAAAAACACTTCTTTGGGGTAGAAACATGGTTTGAGCAGTCCCTGGTGAAACTGCTGTTCAAAAGAAGTGTACAAAGGCACAAAGCTGTAAACTAAAAATATTTCAGAATATTCCAGAAGTGTGGTGTGGGCTATTTTAAATTTAAGTTGCTAGAAACAGCACTTAAATATTTCAAGTAATTTCTAAATGTGCCCAGCATTAGATTGTTTAGATTCTAGTCAGGAGACTGAGTGGGACTAAGTGCTCCTGTACTGTCTAACTTCCTACTGTCTGTTTTATGTAATTTTCTCATGCATTCTTCTGACCACTTACATGATGTAGTTGTGTTTCTCCACTTAGTATATAGAATACCTGAAGATGAATGTCAACATTTAGCTGTTGTGGACTCTTGTTGTGGAGCTGTTGTACTGGGGTCAGATATGAGGGAACAGTATTGTCCTGGTTTTGATCAAGCTCACTCTTATGCCTGTTCCAATTTTGCTTGTATGCATCCTCTCAAATATGTGACTCTGTAGCTATCTTAGTACTATTGTTGTGTTATGAGCATTAATTAAAAGAGGGAACACACTTTGAGGGGAATGAGGTGCTTCTGAGATAGAGGCTGGCCCATGCCCTTGTTAGTTCATAGCCTGAAAGAAGGGAGATGATGGTCTTTGTAGTTGTGGAAGTCCAGACTGTGGAAATGACAACATCTGTCCCAAGTGGGTAAAATGATTGACTTGAAAGGAATGGTATTCTAGATTTAAGAAATTAGCACAGAGCATTCATCCACTATGAATGAGTTTGTGTAATGATTTGGCAACTAGAAGTTGCATATTGACATTTTTGTCAAGTCTGGACTCCAGCAAAGCAGTCGTAGATGACATGCTCTGGCAAAATTATGCTATAAATGTCCTAGGTCATTCTGAAGAATATGTAAATCTTTGAAGGCTTTTTTTTTTTTTTTTTTAAGATATAGAACTACAGTCTTGTACCTTTTCTCTTCTGATGATTTTCCAGATTTTAATAAAATAGCATGCCAGCTTTGAAATTGGCTTGTTAGCTTCTCTTTCAAAAGAATTTTTGAGGTAAACTGTTGATGATGAAACCTAGAGACTTCTTGGTATAGGACTTACACAATTCAGACGGTCCTGCAGGACATATGTGTGTAGGAACCTTTTTTTTTGGCTTCACAGACATCAGTGGTCTATTGCTGGCTTGTGCAGCTTTGTGATGTTGTATCAGGTTTTATTGCAGGGCCAGCTGGCAGAGCTGTGGGGAGAGGGCTTGGATGCTTGCTGGAGGAGGATGTTGAGCTGCAAAGAAGAGGCCTGAATGTCTCTGGAGGCTGAGTTGTCTCTGGGGAGAGTACAAAAAAAGGCTTTTGCCAATTGTTTTGGCAAATGGGATTCCCTGGAGCACAGGGAGAATGTAGTTTTTTCTGGATATGGGGTGAGGTGCAGTGTCTGGTACCTTGCACTCAGAACTGGCTGGGAAGGTTGCTAGCTTCAGAAAAAGTCGTGCAGGCCTTTCACTGTATTTATTTTGGGTCTTTGCTGCATGGTAAAATGTGAAGGGCATTACATTGTTTGAACATACAACTTATTCTTAACTGCCACCCTACTCTTAATATGTTAGATTTACTGAGCTCTTGTCAAAGTACATCTCAGTAAAGTCTAAAATAAGAATGTTTCTGTGACCATGGCTCTGGGAGCACAAAACTTTTCTGGTTTTAGACATTTTTATCAAATTCCATATTTAGAAGAAAGATGTAGCTCTGCTTTTCAGGCTACAGCATCCTAAAGCAGTTTAACCTATTTCTGTGGTTGTGTTCAAGGCTGTTTCCTCTCTGTTTTCAGAGGTGTTGTCAAAGTCGACATCAATCTGCAGAAGGTGGACATTGACCAGTGTTCGAGCGAGGGATGGTTCTCAGGGACACACAGGTGTCATCTCAACAATTCTGAGGTATGTCTGTCCCTAAGGGACCTCACTTCAGTTACTAATCTTTACACTGTTCTGTAGTATAAATGTTATTTTTTTATAGACATTAAATGTGGTTTGTAGGGCTGAAGGAATCTTTCTGTGTGAGGTGTTGTGGAATGCATGAGTTTCAGGTGTGCCTGCATTTCAGAATTATTGATGTCAAAACAGAAGCAAAGTTATTGTGAAGAGATAACAGTTACAGGGAAAAAGATTACCAATGAAATAATTTATGAGGTTCTGCTTTGCAAGTCAAACAATTACTTTGTGCTCAAAATCAAAATAGGATTTTAATGTCAGTGTCACTTTTGCTTGGACAACTTTGCAAAATATAGTAGAAGTAGCTGAAAAGCTAATGGTAATTATTCAGAAAACCATGGTCATTTGATAGAGTGATACAGAATAACAGGCAGAATTGGATACTGTAATTCCTTCTTAGTAGAAATGCTAACATTTTGAAAGAGCTGACTGAAATGTTTGTGCTCAAGCCCTTCCTGCTTCCCCTTTCTTCTGAAGGTCTGTCTGGTTCCATCTGTCAGCAAATCATAGATCATTCGGCCTGGCCTGTCGTATGTGTTCAATGAATCTTTTAAACAAAATGCATTTTGATTTTTCTTTTAATTCTGCTGTGTAAAGGTGATTTCAAAGGCACCCATTTGTTTTCTGTGAGAGTAGGTACCTTGTGCACTTCTGTAATTTTGGAAAGGACAATTAAAATGAAGGGAAAGTTGACATTTGTCTACCAGAAGTCAGGAGATGTTTGCCTAATTTTCTGTAAAATGCCAATTTATCAAAGCCAAGTCTAAATTTAGAAAAACAGTTGGTTTTGATGAATTCAGCTGCTAATATTTTTTGAGCAAGAAGAACTCAGAATTTTTCTAAACATCTTATTTTTGGTATTTTTCTCTTTGATTTTTTCCATAAAATGAAATTGAAATGCAAAATGAAATCTGATAAAGACTGATTTAAGACTAAATATTTCTGCAAGGGAAAAAAATGTTTTCTTTGTCATGTACTTTTTGACTTCCGAATTCAAGGGACTACTTTTTAAATTGCTCATGTTCCTTCCTAGAAGAAAATATTGTTTCCCATGTGATCTGGTAAACCTTGTTTTTTAATACATTCTAGTTATCCCAAATGTGATTATATACTTTGGCAAGTGCTCCTCCTTCTCCTAATGCCTTATGAGCAAAATATGTCAGCAGAGGGGTGGGATTGTAAACTGCATCTCTGCAACCAAGAATAAAAGGGAAAAAATCCAGTCCTAGGTCTCTTGTGGTTTTAGCCCCAGTTGGCAACTGAGAACCATGCAGTCATTCACTCATTTCCCCTGCCCCCACTGCCATGGGGGGGAGGAATTGGGGAAAAAAATGGTAAAACTGGTGGTTGAGATAAGAACAGTTTAATAATGGAAACACAGTGACATATGGTAATAATAATGATAATAAAATATACTATTACTAAAATGATGGGGAAAAAAGGAAAATGAAACCTGAGAACGACCAGTGATGCACAATATCACCTGCTGACTGATGCCTGTCCTGTCCCCCAGCAGCAAGTGACCCCTCCTGCCCAACTCTTCCCTGCTTATATACTGAGCATGATGCTCCATGGTGTGGGATATCCCTTTGGCCAGCTCAGGTCAGCTGTCCTGGCTCTGCTTGCTTCTTGTGCACCTCCTCACTGGCAGAGCATGGGAAACTGCAAAGCCCTTGCTTGGTGTAAGCATTGCTTAGCACACTGGTGTTTTGGCTGTTGCTATCAACATTACTCTCACAGAGAATCCAAAACACAGCACTGTACCAGTTACTGAGAAGAAACTACCACAACTGAACACAGGAGAAGGTCCCATGTGTTGCTTTTCATACTTGTTTCATTGGAACTCACTGTGTGGAATAAGGGTTGCTTACACAGTTGTGCAACAATATTTTCCACACAGTTTTGCTTATAAATGCTAATGAAGTCATATTCCCTGTGCTCTTTATCTACCTAGGAGCAGTTAAACAAATACCTGCTGATGGTTGAATGCTCTGCCCCCATTTACAAAGTCTGTCTCCAGGAGAGTAGGAAGAGAATGGAGATCTCTGGATTTGCAGTTCTGCTTTAGTTCGACCGTCCTTGTTCACTTTAGTTTTGTTAGGTGACTTGAGTATTTGCTGCAACATAGCCTCTGTGCAGACTGTTTGATAAGCCTTTGCCATACTGGATTTCTGATTTGGCTCTGAAAGTGTTTACTGCATAGCCCACACCATGTGGCCAGGCCACCAATACCATTAAACCAAAGGCACAAAGCTCAATATTTCAGAATATTAAAAATTTCCCAAATACAACTCCCTTCTTCCCTATGCTATGAAAACATAGAGTGACTTTATGCACGAACAAGAGGAAAAGACCAAAGTTATGGATTAATCAAAATGCTTTTATAGTGGCTAAAATCTACTAGACACATGACAGACAAATTCTCCAACTTTCTGTGCTGTTCTGAAGTGTTTATTTTCTAAATAAAAATCAGTTGAAATGAGGGAGATGGAGGTGCATGACAGTGAATGGAAGCATATGGTAAGCCAGTGGTCTGTATGTGCTAGACAGAAAAAAGGGAAGGCATGGATGGGATCCAACTTCTACCAGAAAATAGAGACTGTTGTTGAAAGTACTGTATTGCCTTCACATAGTCTGGCACAGCAGTATTAGGAGATGATGCTAACTGGCACTGGGATTTGTCTTTGGAAGGTCATCAAGAACAACCTGATTATGATGGAATAGCTGTAGTGCTAGTCCTTGCTTGGAAAAAAATAGTGTCAGGTTGAGTGATTTAGGAATATTATGACTCAAATATGTAAAATGCTGAGACATGCTAATCTTCCTTAAACTTCCATCTCTCCTCTGTGTTCCTTAGGATTGGTGGGTCTTAAATATCTTGCTTTATGCATGGTGCCCTTGAGTACAAAAAACAAAAACAAGCACTGAGAACTTTGGGTTCCCCATTTTTAATTTGACTACTTAAATTCCTAATATGTAGTGAATTTTTTTTCCTGATTTGTTCTCTTTTGTGGACAGTACACATACATCCCTCATTTCATAGCAGCCTAGATGAAAAAGAGTACCCTCCTTTAACCTCAGGGTAACTGGACACTGCTCAGCCTAATTAGGCAGGAAGTTAGGTGATACTTAACACAGGAAAGCCAAAATGCAGCCATGGCTAAAGTCTATTTCAGTTGTTATGTTTTTCTCTTTTTTTTTATTAACTGGATCAGCCAAAAAGACGCTGATGGCCAGGTGTTATTTTTGTGAGAGAGCTACATTCTGCTTCCTGCCTTCTACCTTGACTCCCAAATAGGCAACGGCTTCCCCAAAAGCTATTGGGCAAGAAATTTGGATTCTCTGGGGCTGCAACAAATATGCCAGCTAATATCTGCAGAGTTAGAAATAATTGAGTAGATCATAAAATGATGCAGACAAGTCTGAAATTAACAAACAGAAAAAGTGTAGTTACCCAGTAACAAAGACTAAGTAATCTCATTGCACAGGCAGTGCTGTACAAAGTACAGTCAAGGCTGGTTATGGGAGTAAGAAAGAAAACGTGCTTTTTCCCTGTTTGAAGCCCTTGAAGTCTTTTACTATATTGGATTTCTTCTCCATAAATGCTGACAGCAGCTGCTGGCACTTTTAGTAACAACTTTAGAGTCCTTGTGGAGACACCAGCAATAATGTCAAGGCTGAGGAGCATCTGAAGAAATCAGCTGGTGTGGTCCCTTGAGCTCGGCCGGATCCTTCCAGCCAGCAGCATCAGTCTGTGAGCAGTGGCAGCAGACTCCACACTGCTCCCCTGGCCTTAATGAGCCTGCCAACAGCTTGCAGTGTGAGGCAGGCTCAGCTGACATCCCTTTGGGTTTCAACACTATTCCACAAATGACAGCGTGCAAAAATATCTAGAGGAAATGAGGGAAGCAGAGTAAACAAGAAAGCTGCATTGCTGTCTGTATACAGTGGCTGCATATCTGTGTTTGTAGGAGGATGCATAGGCCTGCTGTGTGTTTATTGTGCACAAACACAAAACCAATTGATAAGGGAAAACAATGAGCAGTGTAGCCAAAATATTTTTTCATTGTTTAGCAAAACATTTGGAACCATCATATTTTATTATACTGTATGCAAGGTTACAAGCAACTGAACAAGGGAGAGGCGGGGGCTAATTAAAAATAGAATTGTAATGGGGACTGAGCTGGGAGAGAGGCAGGGGGAAAAACCCAATGATTTCCAGGTTTTTCAAGCAAATGCTTGTCAGTGCCCTTGTCAGACCGGGAAAAGGCTATTAATGTGCACAGTCTGTGGGAGGGGAACCATGGCAAGAGATTAGCATCTGAAGTCATAACCCACTGGGTCATACTCAGTGTCATTGATTTTGCTTATTACTTGCATGTATTTTCTGTCCTATCCATTAGGAAAAGTGCAGTCATAATTAGAAGAATTTGAAATCTAAGGTTTTGATGATTCAGTTTGAGTGAATGGGTTTATGGAGTATAGTTAACTTCTAATTTGGAAATAATAATCATTCTTGAAGCTACAGATTGCATGCAACATAGGATAAGAGCAGTACCCAACCAGAGCTGAGAGTATGTCAGGATATATTTTGTCTTAAAACAACATCTAATACTATATAATACTAAATACTATATAATGCTATATACTAAATCCCGGGCTGAAGGGGGACTCTAAGGCAGAACGGGCAGTAGCTCATTTCAGTGTGCAGGTAAAGAAAACACAGCCAGCACTTCTTGGATTCAGAAACAGACAGGTGTACCTGTTCTCTCCTACAGCTCAGGGTATTTGAAGAGCATGCAGCAGACACAAACAACATTTTGGATGCTATTTTAAAGATAACTTTTGCATCATCTGCGTTCATGGGAAAGGTACCCTTATGACAGTAAACCAGATCTAATCTGGTGCTCCTCCAGACACTGTTACATAAAGTAAGGTGGAGGTTTGTCAGAGTTCTCAGTGATAAACAAGGTGCTATGAAAACTAGCTTTCAGTTTAAGGAAGAGCCAGGTTGCTTAGCTACAGCATCTTTGCTTTAAAGACAAAAAATTTAAATGAATCAGTGTTTTGCAGGAGCTAATCTTTGTTATCAATGTTTTCTTCAAAGAAGAAAACCTTTGCAAAAATTCCTTTCATCCTAGTTAGCAGTCTTAACTTGAGCATTTAAATTCATCTGGGTCAGTTCTCTTTGCTTCTGTTTTTCCTTCCCTCAAAGTTAAAACATGAAAAGGGGTAGATGGTTTGGCTGAATGATGTTTGTCAAATTAAAATAGCCGGGAGATTTTTGGTTTATCTTGCATATGAGAGGTGATGGTAGCATTACATCTGTTTCCAGTTCTTTCAGATCTATGACTGCAATTTTTGGATCTTTCTCTGCTGAACAGAGATGTTCAGATGATCCTGTTAGGCAATGCTGATTAGCTGAACTGGTGCTTCTTCCTGTTGTGTTTGGGAAGGGAAGAGGTGCAGCCCAGAAGTTTAGTTGGCTGGTGGAACACGAACAAAATATACTTGGTGGGAGCAAAGGGCAAGTTGCAGAGAGGGGGATGGGTGCAGGGAAGAGCTCTTCCCAGGAGAGAGATTGAAAAGCTGTGGCTGGGGCAAGAGAAGGAAGATCAGGGAGGCACAGAAAGATTTGGGAGGCACAGAAAACCTTGCAGCGAGGAGCATGGGGACTCTAGCCAGGCTGCACCATTCCCATGGCACCCTGGCTGTGAATTGCCTTTCCCAGATGAGAAATGGCAGAAGCTGTAGCAAATCCAGGCATAAACAGAACACAGCTTAATTCAGAGCTCTCATTTGTTATCACTGTGTTCAGAGGCCTGTACAATGTCTGAAAAATGCCTCTAGTAGCATTAAACACAATTAGATATATGTAATTAGATAAATATACATATTTTTGGTTTCAAAGCATCTAGTCCATTCTGTGAGATATTTGACAGGCTTATCTTGGAAGGTGTGCAAGTACTCTCGTATCTTGTGAGGTGATACAAAGTCTATTACCCCCATTTTACAGCTGGCCCACAGGCAAAATTATTATCTCTAAACTGATAGACTGGAATTGAAGAGTGATCTCCAGATGTGTGAATTACCTTCTCCAGAGTTTGATTTCTGCAGAGAGGTGTGCCAAGCATGTGAGCTGAGAGTCCCAGTGTGCTCCAGACAGGGCTCAGGCCGGGTTCATCTTCAGAATGGGGTTTTGGGGTGCATCACAGCATATACCCACACTATGCTAAAGATACTTCCAGCAAGATTTAAGCTTCCTGACATATTTTTGAAACCTGTGTCTGATGAGCTTCATAGTTTTCTTAGTGATCTTGAGTTGTGACAGAATTTTGGTCAAAAATGAAGTCACCCAAACTCCTCTTAGATAAACACACTGTTGCTGTCCCTGCAAAGGACACAGCTTCCTATGAATTGTCCAGACCCTGTTCTTGAGTTAACTATCAGTTTACTCAGGTAGTATACTGCAGAGAGTTTTTTTCATTGTTAAAATAGGAAAATTCTGCTCATGCATAAATACTGCAGTTAATTTTTTTCCTTGGAAAAAACCTGTTTTTTTTCAGGACTTGAGAAACAGTTAACCAATGGAAAAAAACCTGTCTATCTTACTTTAAAAAAGCTTTTATCAACTGTAGTAACTGTTTTTCATGCTTTTTTGATATTTCATCATACCTACACAAGAGGCAAGTTTAATTTAACCTAGAGAAGAAAGGTAATTAGTTTTTCTATAACAAATTAAATTAGCTTGAAAACATATTAAAGATCTCATGAAGAAATACTGGAGACAATAGCTGCTGAATCTTTATATTCAAAACAATGTCCCGAATCATACTAATAACCTCAATGGAAATAAAACTAATTTAGCTTTATTTTTAAGCACAATTTTATAGCACTAGACATTCAAATACAGTAATTTTTGTTGGTGACTTCTGGTAGGAGGTAAATACTTTTTTGCAAATGAAAAATGACTGCTTTTGGGTTGTCTATGCTTTTGTTTAAATCTCAGTAATTTGTATGATTTTTTTCTTCTGGTTTGCATTTTCCAGTACTGTAAACTGATGGCTATCAAGGACTGGTTTCCTGGAAATTTCTTAGTCTTTACTAACCTACTCAGAGTAATCTTTTGTGTTTCTTTAATACTTTCTTGCCCATTGCTGTTTGAGATCATGAATATACTAAGCATCAGTACTAATATGGGAATGCAGAACATTTGATTTTTGATCTTCAGATTTTTGAGTATTAGTGCCTTTTTGTGTTTTGACTGTTTTGTAAGCTGAGTTTCGTCCTACTGCATTTCTTTATTGTTCATCTATAAGGATTTTATTATTTTTTCTATCTCTGAAAAAGTAGTGAAAGGAAATAAGCTTCTTCCCAACATCCTATGTACATAAACTTCCTAAGATAAATAAGGTATTTATTGTCTTTGATTATTCCTTAACTTATAAAAGATGGTGAGGGAACGTAGATATTGCTTAGAGGCCAATCAGACAATATTTGTTATACTGCGCTATTTTCTTCTTGCTGCAGGATCAGAATCCCTCTGAAGTTAAATTTAGTCCCCAGATTGACCACGACTATTCTCAAGGCAACTATTTTCATTTACTTGCATCAAATAGGTAGTATGATTTGCTTGCTGAGCTCTACTCTTTTTTTGTCAGAATGTGATAGCTACTTTTTTTCACCACCAATTCCATCTAAATATTTTAATAATTTTTCCTCTTTCAAATATGGTTGGCTAGGGTAAAAAAGTATTTGTGAAGAGGTATAACCATGCATTCTAATTTAAGCAAATGAGTCCCATATCTTTCTCCTTAACCAGTTATAGTCTTACTGTTGCATTTTAAAATAAAACTAACTCAGTTGGCTTGACCTGAGAAACAAATTGAACTTTCTCTATAGCTAGTAAACTGAAATATGAAATATTTGCAACCCCCAAATATTTTTGTATGTTTTTTGTATTAATATGTATTTACAGCTAACCTATGTGTGCACATGTATGAGCATCATATAAATGCGTGTACATCTCTATATATGTGTACTTGGAGCTGTGAATTTCTTGGTCCTTTGCATAGAGGCATTCTGCCAGAGCAGCTTTGTGCTGAGATGTTACAGAGGCTGGGGGGGACACTGGCCCTTGTTTTGCACTTCCCCCCATGCACCAGCCCAGGCTGCAGGGCCGAGCAGCTGGGAAGCAGCTTTGTGCAGAAGGTTCAGGGGGTCCTGGTGGGCTCCACGTTGACCCATGAGCGAGCAGAGTGCTCTTGCTGCCAGCAGCCTCGGGGGCTGGGTTAGGCAGAGCTTTGCCAGCTGGTCGAGGCCTCCTCTGCAGGGCTGTGTCCACCTCTGGGCTCCCCAGTTCCAGAGACAGGGATGCTCTGCAGCGAGTCCAGCCAAGGGCCACCACAATCACCAAGTGTTTGGAGCACCTGTTGAACAAGAAAAGGCTGAGCAAGCTGGGACTGTACAGCATGGAGAAGAGGTTTTGGGGACTTTCTCTAAGTAAAGGTGGCAGACAGACTCCTCTCAGGGGTAGTCAGTGACAGGGCAAGAGGTAGGGCTTCAGATGCAGATTCAGAAGCGGTAAAAAACCCCTTTTTTTGATTACGCTGCGAGGGTAGCCAGGCACCAGAGCAGGTTGTCCACAGCTGTGATGAGTGACCACCATGGGTGATGTTCAGAACCTGAATGTATGGGGCCCTGGGCAACCTGGTTTAGCTGAGCCTGCTCTGAGTAGTGCTTGGGACTGGATGATTTTCAGAGGTGCCTTCCAGGCTTAGCTGCTGTGTGATTCTGTGGTCAGCTGCTCTTTCACCCTTGGCATGATTCATTTTTGCTGTCTAATTTATGTCCAGAAAACATGGCATCCCTTCTGAGCTTTGCATTTCCACTGTGCTTTATTTATACTTGTATCAAGACTCTCTTCCATTGCCAGCTGCTTTTGCTCATCACTTTTTTCTTTTAAACTTCTAATAAGTGTGTGAAAATGTGCATGTAAGTTTTTTGAGAAATCATTTTCTTTAGACACTTTTTCTGTAACAAGCTCAACACTTTCTTCTACTACAATAAAGGGAATCAGTATATCCAGATTCTTATTTTCTTAGATAATAGCTGTAAGCATCTCAATTTATTTACTTTCAAAACTTCTCTGAAAGTTGATTTGTAGAGATAACACTAAATTTTTAATTATGCTGGCTTGCTGCTGATGCAAGGTTTGAAGTATTTTTATCCCTTCACATATATTATCTAAGTATCTAATGGTTAAATCTTTGAGTGGAGGGAAGATCTAAAATGCATTTAACTGGACAACAAATGCTGTATTATAAATTGGGAGTTTTCCAAATAGACTACAAGGTGTAGAATACTGTCCTCGACTTAGAGGATTGCTAGGGCTGTTTAGTAAATTGTTATAGGTTCTTTTGAAATTAAGACATTCTGATACTTGTTTTCATCCTGATATGCAGTGAAGCAACACCAGCAGTGCATTTTCCTGAATTAAAATTTTTAAAAAGTGTAATTTTGAAATATGAAGACATGTATTTCAGGTAGCTTCTCTTGGAAATTGTATCATTTGAAAGACTGGTAAAACTTGATTAAAAATATGCATTAATCTTATCCCTTTCTTATGGAGAGAAAATGAAAAAAGAAAAACACTTGGAGAGGGTCCTGCTGTATGATAATGGAAGATGGCTTTGTGATACATATTGAGCATTTGTAGAAACCTGTCTACTAGTCAAAGCCCCACCAAATGCATGTCTGTTTTTCCTCTTGAAAAGTTTAGAAACTTTTTATACCACTTGTCCAGTTCCATAGCTAATCATATCTATCTTAGGCTGTTGGATATTCATTGTGTCATTTTAGCTCAGCCAAAGCATCTGATCTCTCTTCCAAGAAAGGAAGTCGAAGGAAGCAGCACTCCAGAACTTGTGAACTTTTACCAGACATGATAAAACAGCATTACCTTCCAATGTGTACAAGACATGGCACAAATTGGTTTCAAGCACATGAGAGCAAATATTTGCTCTGTAGAGCTTAAACTCCATAATTCACATTGTTCCACTGCCCTTCAGAGTAAACACTGCATTACACTGGCTGAAGGAGGCATTTCTTGGTAGCTTAGTTATACAGAATTTTTATACAGGTAACTAATAGATGATGCTTGTTTGAAATAAATGTCTAAATAAAATGCTGCCGTCATCCTGATATGAATATTTGGGAATATTTTAGTGAAAAAATGGCAAGACTGATTTTTTTCTTGGTAGTAGAATGAATTTTAATTTTTAAATTTGAGTTTTCTCCATAATAATGATTGCTTTCTAAGGGACCACTTTATTGCTACATAGACTGTGAATTATAAAAAGCAATTCTCATGAAGTATTATTCAGTAAGCTACTTAAGGAAGAAATATTTTTGCATGTTTAATGCCCATTTCAGTTGTGTTTCATTTCCATACATGATTGGGAGTTGCTTTTAGTTGTGCATAAATAGATTATTCTAACTGCTTTCTAACACTGTTTTAAAAGAATGGTACATTATAGCAGTCATTTTTGTTGCAAGTGTAACCTAAAAATATTTTCTTTGGTGATTACATGACTGTATGAAAAGATATTTTGCATCTTTGTCCTCGTGTTGTACTGCAGCAAATTTAATTGTTTCCCCTATTAGTAACATTGCTAAATGGTGAAAATGTTGAAATACTTGTAATAATTGAGATGCATCAACTTTGAAGTCCTTACTTCTCACTGAATTTTCCATAGGCATTACATTAATTCTGTGTTGGAATTTGTAGCCATGGGTCACAGATGTGGGGAAGAAAGGGAAGTTGGTGTGGATGGGAGGCACCGTGTACGTCACTGGGGCCCTGGGGCCACAGAAGCTGTCCCCTTAAACCAGGGCCACAGAAGCTGTCCCCTTAAACCGGGGCCACAACCTTCAGAGTCCTATCCAGGAAAGAGTGATGAAGAAGAGGAGGGCT
>VZSE01006608.1:2038667-2085814 GCA_013398275.1 Promerops cafer
GGGCCACAGAAGCTGTCCCCTTAAACCAGGGCCACAGAAGCTGTCCCCATAAACCGGGGCCACAACCTTCAGAGTCCTATCCAGGAAAGAGTGATGAAGAAGAGGAGGGCTGGAAAAGCATGAATTCTGTGCATCAGCTGTAGGCTTACCTTTCTTGTAAGAGTTACATGAAAGAATGACATTGTTGCCATTAACTTATTACAAGGAAAGAATACCTCACTTGTCTGTTGTGAACATCAAGCGTTTGGCTGCGCTCTTGCTCCACTCCATTTGTTTACTCCAAAGATAAAAACACTGTTACAAAGAACAGTCCTTGTGTTTTGTGAGTTTTTTTTCCCTATTATTTCTTGCCTTGATTAAGTCCCAAATAATTTTGGGTTGCAAGTGTGAGAATGTTTGTAATTATCCATTCAGGTCATCCATAGCTGTATGACACTGTAGCAATAGCTTACATTAGGAATTTGTCTTTCAGTCTGTAGCATGCAGACAGTTCTTACGGATATCATTTGAATCCTTGTTGATCCTGAAGAACAGAGGCAGTAATCTGTGATCCCAGCAAAGGAGTGGAGCTGCTGACCTGTTGTGTTGGCCCTCAGAACTTCAGTTGTGCTTTGTTCTATGACCACCATTTTTGAGTGCATCCTCTGTAGAAAGACATTTTAGATTCTGGAGGGAGAATGAAGGCAGGTGGGATATGTTCTTCCCTCTTGCAGCAAAGGCTAATCAGCTCACCATTCAGGGGATCGTTCTCTCTATCACCTTTCCAGGTACTATTGATCTTTATGTTCAGTTTAACCATCAGTACAAGCAACATGCTCTTAGTAAATACAGTTCTGTGGACACGATCCAAATTGTTACGATCAGTCTGGTTTCTGGCAGGCCTTCATTCTGACTTCTGGAGTATCTTTGTGCAGGTTAAAAGGAGTCTTCTTCTGCTTCCTCTTTTTAAAAGGACGTTACCAATAATTATTTTTGCCTTTTGATACAGTGTCATAATTGGGACAATGAGACCCTTTTCTTTTTACCTTCTCCCCCTATCAAATCCCACACCACATGTTGCCTTTTTGGAAAAAAACAACCCCAAACAGCTGTATAAATTTTTTTTGAGTCTGCAGTCTTATTTTAAATTGCAGTCTCTGCTTAGCCTTCGGTTTAGATTGTGTTCCTTGTTTTGGGAAGTATGCAGATGTAAATGCTGCTACCTGTGTGCAACTCTGCCTTAACTCTGGTTTTGCTTTTCTCCTCTCTAGATTGAGTACCCGCTGAAAGGCTTTGGAGTTGCAGCTTTTCTAAGATTATTTGTTTTGTTCTGATGACTCTGAGTGCAAATACGTTGTGATGCTGGGGATATTTGCATTGTTAACCAGGAAAATCAAGTACAAATATGGCCCAACTTCTTCTCTCTCTGGTGTTTAAATGCAGACCAGATACCTTCCTGGAAAACCCTTTTTAGCCATTCCCATGCCATTGGAATCCAGACAGAGATATTTTATTTGAATTCGTGCGGTCTGTTATTATAGGTGGTCACATTATATCATCTAACACTTGCTTTTGTCTTAAAGTATACAAAGAAGTCTCAGAAGTGATGAATAATTTTGTCATAGATATCTTTAGTCCTGTGCTCGTCCTGGGGAGCTCCACTGGACTGGTCACATCCCTTCCTGAAAATAGTCTGTAAGAAGAAAGACAACAACTAGATTTTGGATGCCTGCCTGAGACTGGCAGTTTGGCTTTTACAGAGGAAATGCTGCAGACACGAAATGAGTGAATCTTCAGGATAGATAAAAGAAACATCCCAGCTCTTTAAAAGTGGCTTGTACAGTTTGCTCGTTCACCTCTGATCACTGTGTCCATCTGTGAGGAAACAGTTCAGAGTCAGTACAGTGGGCATTAGGCTAATTTTTTTTTTCCTATTTTTCTCTACTTGTAGGAGGTAGGTTCTGCCTTAAACTACTATTAGCACTGATCTTGAGAGAGTTGACTCAAGAAACTGTGCTCTGAGTGACAGAAAAGGTTATGCATTGGAAGGTTGGTGAGTTGTCAAAACACCTAAAGATATTTAAATTGCTTCAAAAGTGACTGCCAAGTACAACCTCATTTTTAAATTACTGTCCTTATACAAGAATTAAGTTAATGGCATACCTTTCAGGGACAGAGGCTGACAGGGTAGTTCAGCTACTGTTAGCTGTATTCATAAATATTTTCACTGAAGTAACAAGAAAGGAAGCTTGGAAAGTAACTGCTCCATCCCTTTCCCTCAGCTTGAGTACAGGATCCTTGATTACCTTTTCTAGTCTGATCTACAATTGCTTTTAGGAACACTTACTTTCTTGACAATAAACGTGTCTGTATTCCTTATGTCTGTGATGTAAAACCCATCACACTTTTTCCCAGTAAAAGTGGGCCTTTTATGCAGGAGTTCTTAACATTTGTTTCCACAGCTTCATAGAACTAGAGCAACTCTGGCCCATTACAAAATTTATTCTCATTGTGATTTCTCCTGAAGAAAAGGAGCTCTTCTTATGAAGATCAGATTGTGCTTCAACATCCAGGACCATCAGAACTGAAATCTCAGTTAATGGCATTCTGACTGATACAAACAATTCTTTGAGAGAAAGATGAATAGATAAAAAACACTATTTTGAAGGAGTGCTGAAAACAATACTCATTTTTGAATGTACAGTGAAAGGACTGATGCTCAGTTTGTCAATACACCCAAGCAGATTCTGACAGAGAAGCCATGTACTCTTGCTTTGTACAACACTGCTCAGCATCTTCTAGGTCACAATGAGAAGATCCTTTCTTAAGGAAAAAACCCCTAGAACTCAAAATTTACAGTAGTAAGTAAAACGTGCTTTCATGTATAAGAAATAATGAGGGAAATAGATTAACTAAAAAAAGAATTATTATAATGGAAGATAAATAACAGGAGCCTCTTACTTCTAGATGTAATTATTTGAGAGAGCATAGTGACAATATTAACTAAATAAATCAGATGGGAAAAAAGCCATTTTATTAAGTTTCAAATATGTAAACTGAGAAAAATGCAGTCCTATTAATGTAATTGTTTTTATTAAGGAAAGTGAACCATTTTTATTCAGTAGAGCACTCTGTAGCAAGTTATTACATGCAAGTTAGAGCTGACTTACATTTTAGACTCAAATTTAGACTCGTATATAAATCTCTATCAGGCAGTATTTTTTATTGGTAAATCCCTGGGTTTAAATGAAAGTAATGCTGAAATTGTCCTGTAATAAGACTTTTTTTACCCAATAAATATAGTTCTGCCATTACAGGAGACAAGGATTCCTCAGCAATTTCCAGATAAAGCAGAAAAAGAAGTTGTTCCCATTGTGATGCTGATGAGCACCTGTAAAGTTAGTTTGTCCACACATGATCTCAGGGTTTTACACTATACCATGTGCCCACACCCTAAAATCCTAGATGAGAGTCTCTGTAACAGTCTGGGCAGGCCAGGCAGCCCTGCTCAGCTGCTGGACCAAACCTTCTGAGTTCTGGTGTACTGACTTTAAGCACTATTTGTAGGACCATAGAAATTTGGCCACTGATAACTTATATTTTGGGATGAAACGAGGGGAAGAAAATGCTATGATTGAAGAGTTATGTCTTGGTTTACCTCTTTGTCAGTGATTTTGGCTGTAATTTTTTATGACAGTGGAGTAGCTTCAGTTGAGAAGCAGAAAATCCCTTCCCTACTGCAGAATGCCCTAGCAGAAAATTAGCGCAGAGGAGCCACAGAGGAAGTGTATCTTTTGGTTTTGAGGTGAATGTCATCCTTTCAAGGGTAGTTTAAAATATTTTAAAAAGAAAAAAAAAAAGAAAACAAAAAAACCCCGTGGGAAGTACCATGTGTACCTGCACAGGTAGGGCTACTACATGTAAAGTCAACAGAAGCTGGTCTGGTCAGGTGTTTTAACTTTTCCTCATTGGAGGGTGCTGCCCTTGACTTCAGTTTAGGACTCAACCTTTCACTACAGAACTTTGCTGTTCAAATGATGGAACATTATCAAACAGCCTTTGAATTCATAAAGTAGTGACAAAGACATTTGAAAGCGTTTAGAAGTTTCCAGAGCTTTCTAAAGCACTTATTTGGAGAGAAATTACTGTATTAAAAGTTCACAAAAGTATGTGTTGTTTATGGGTAAAAAGACCCTAAACCTGTTAAAATAACCCCTCTGAAATACCTTTGTTCTTTCCTCTGTGCAAATTTTCTCTGCTATCTGAGCACAAATGGACACTTGTCTGCCACCTCCTGCATGAGTGCTTGAGCTTCACTCGTTGAATCAGGCAGAGGTGCCCAGGGATTGGTATCTTCCTTGGGGGCAAAATCTCCTCTGCTGTTTTACAGGTGTACCTACAACACCTGGAAGTTCATTAATATTCTATAGCATCCTGTGGCCTCTCAAGGACAGGAGTTTCTGAGGACTTTCTTGGAAGAAGGTGGGAAAACTATTATGTTTTGGTTTTGCTCTGCCTGAGAAGTCAAAGTAGATCAAATAACTCCATTATGCAAACAAGGAACAGATGCATTATTCATCTCTGTTGCTCCCATTTCATGCATTTTGTATATGATCTATTTCCTTCCATTTAATGAAGACGATAAAACCCCCTTGGTCCTGCACTAAGTAGCTCTTTTTTTCTTCTTTTTTCCCCCCTTTTTATTTTTAAAATGTTCTTGCCAGTGCTGTCTGGTAAGAATGTCAAATCAGGGTCAGGGTCAGTTTACCCAAAGTGAAAAGGCTGGATGTACTTTTAATTCAGAACTCCAGCAGTAGACACAATAGTTGAGATTTGTTTTACTGCTACAGTCAGTAATGGATACATAATTGCATGCCTGGATGGAATGAGAAACACTTGATTTGAGAATTAGGCATTCTAAGAAAGAACCCAATTAAATTACTTTGTTGCAGTGAGCATATCTTGAAGCTTGTTTCACACTTCACTCTTACCTTGATGGGAGGAATTATAGAATACTTGAAGATTAATACTGATAGGCTGATAAAGGGTTACATTTTCCCTTGCTTACACAGGGTTTACTTGAGTGTGACTGCACAGATTCCAAGGAACTGCTTCTGAGTTAGGCTGTGAATTCATCACCAAGCCTTGTGTTTCTGAGCAATTTTAACCTGAGGCACTGCTCTGGTAACTGGCATGTGTAAGGTGTTTAGTTCCCCCAAAAATTTCAAAACATGATTCAGAGGTTTTTAAAATCATTGCTTCTTCCCTTCCTTGCTGTTTTATATTTGTGCTTACTACCTAATTTCTGTGTTCATGATTTGTTCATATTTTCTACACTCTAACTTCTACCCATCCAAACTCAAGATCTCAAAATTAATCTGTGCTCTGGCTTCTTTATATGAGAAAAAAACAGTTTTATGTTTGTCGAACCTTATTAGTGTATTGTATAGATACCAAGGATTGAATTCAGAAATAAGCATTAAATTAATTTATCCACATGAAAATAAGTTACTTTGTCTTTAAGGAACTTGAGGAGCATCTTTCTCTGAGGTTGTGTGTGTGTTGCTAAAATTAGGGGGAAAGATTTCCTGAACTTTCTTCGTATCCGGGTCTATTGCAGGATGAAACTTATGAATAATTTGAACAATTCAATGCTGTTTAACACTGAGTATTAACTGCAGGTATGTATCTTAACAATTTCCAGTCCAGTGTTTTAATGTTCCAGGTGTTATTTCGACCTTGCTTTTCCCAAGTATTTTTATGCACTTTGCCTACAATATTTTGTCAGTTAATCACTAGGTAGCAATACCAGTAAAAAAAGGTAAGCAAACCAATATGTACATGTAGTCTGTGAAGAGGCCACCAGGGCTTACCCTGTATGCTGACTGTACCAAGATGGCATTTTTATTTATGAACCATTACTATGAATTCATTTTTTTTTTTTTTTTAAGTTTGTGTATTCCCACCAGAAAATGAGAAAAGGAGGTCAGAAAGCATGACTAAAAATACACAAACTGTTTTTGGAAGCAGAGCTGAGCTCTTACAGACTTTGAAAGTTCAGTTCCTTTGTGACAGATCAGTGCTGAGCAGTCTAAATATTCTTTTTCCATGAGTGTAGTGAAAAATTAAGGAATTGCTTTTCTTGGGGATTTAATTACAGTTATCTGTGTTGTCTTTAGTGGCTGTAGGGTAGTAAGACCTTAACGACCTTATTTTAAAAAATCCCACCACATTAGGAAGCAGGGCTTGAAAGCCTTGTTTCTGTATAACAGTGCAAACAACAATACGAGAACCAGCAATAAAGGAGCCAACAATGAGGTTGGCTTTCACCCTCAGATGAAGACTCTGACCTTGAATCCTTTCTCAGATTGGTTCAAGGTCCTAGGTCAGACCTCTTCTGCCCAGAGAAGTTGTGGATGTCCCATCCCTGGAAACGTTCAAGGCCAGGTTGGGTGAGGCTCTGAGAAACCTGGTCTAGTGAAAGGTGTCCCTGCCTATGACAGCGGGGCTGGAACAAGGTGACATTTAAGGTTCCTTCCAGCCCAAAGCCATTCTATGATTCCATGATCAGGAACAGGATAGAAGGACTTAAACCTCAACGGAAGTGCCACCTTAATTTTCAGCACAAGCTTAAGTGCATTCCTGATATTAAGTCTGGCTTGGGAGTGACTGAAGAAATGAGGTCAGCACACTGTAAAACTCGTCTTCAGTCAGAAAAGTATACAAGGGCATCTCTTTGGATTTGTGGTCATCTTTGCAGTGTATTTTTATATGCCTCCAGGAGGAGACTTGTAATACTGACAAGGTTTGTTTAATAGGCAAAGATATTTTCACGCTTTAGTAAAGATAAAAGTGACAAAAGTTCATCTGTAAGACAACTTTCATCTGCCTAGACCAGTTAGCAGAGGTAGCAAAGGAATGCACCACAGAATTTGGGGCAGTTTACACCAATTCACACAGGTCTTTATGCTGCCTGGTTAGGTATAGGCAGCTGAGTTGTTCCTGGTCATGCTGAATATATGATTTCCTGAGTGTTGCATAAATACAGGACACCATGCCTTGTAAGTAATGTCCAAAAAGTATGAACAATATCAAGAGGAAAAAACCTGAGGAAAATACCACGATGGATGGCATAGCCTTGTCTGTGGTAATCAAATGGATTTGTCAGCATTTGTCTCAGTAATTGAACATTAAGTAGTTTAGTTATGTTTGACAGACACAAAGCAAGCCATTTTTATTTGAAGACTGATAAAGGCATACAAAGAATGCTGAGAGTGCCTATATATCATCTAGTGAGCTTGGTGAGACTCCTCAGGAAAGGAAAACCATGTTTAGAGTTTGTTTCCTGGTGAGGACAGTGAGAGAGGTTTGAGGAAATCAGAGATGGTTGAGCCCTGTGGCTCTCATTTGTTGTCCACTGAGAATCTTTTCAGTCTCTCTTCTCTGGCAAAAATGGTATCATCCCTAATGAATAAAAGTCACATTTTTTGACTTGTCAGCATTGTCACAGTAGTAGAACTGATTATTAGTTTTAATAGACCAGAAAGAAATACTAGAATTTTCTTACTGATGTGGGTCACTGTCTCTACCATTGCTTGGTAGAAATGTGGAAAATATGAAACATGGAAAGCTTTTTATGTACTCAAAATGATGTGTAAATTGTATCACAGCTTTGTTGTTAGAAGCATGATGAATATAAATTTAATGAAATACAGGACAATTTCCATTGCATTTTCTGAGAAAGGTGCTTATTGCCCTTCTCTACGTTAGTTACACCTCAATTCACAGGCTAATGGGTATAGCAAGGTGATATTAGAAAAAAAGTGCTTTTTAATATAAGACTTACAGAATCTAGGAATCCTGATTTCTTTGTTACACAAGCTTGCGTATATTTTAAAATATCAATTTTTATTTAATGAGAAATTATTGAAAGCTATTTCCAAGCTTTTTTTTTTCTTTTATCCTTCCACCTTCAGTCTCACATTTTGGCAGTCTTCAGGTTTCTTAATATACAGAAACATTTCAGGCTGAACAGTACTTTTTGCAAGGTCTGGTATTAGCTGATTCCAAGGGATTCCTTGCTGAAAAAGGAAAGAAGAATATTTACTGGGTAGTTAACACAGATAAGATCTATCACCCTCTGCATCCACAGCTTGTTCTCATTAAGATCAGTTGCCTTGCCACTGGATGAAGATTCATTTATCATTAAGGCTTCATAAGAGCAAGAAAAATATCTAGTTTTATGTGTGTCTTTTTGGCTTCTGAAATTATTTCTATATATTTTTTTAATGAATAGGGATGCTGATTTATTTCTTAGGAGGAATTATTCTTATTGTCACTCTAGTCACAACTAGCCTTACCTATCATGAACATTAAAAACAGACTTATATTTTTAAGTCAAAACCTCCTAAGGGGTTCTGCTATCCATTTTTACAGATGGATAGCCATATTCCATCACTCTGCTACTTTATTTCAGATTGTTTTTCTCTTGCTCTCAGGAAGGTTTTCATGGTTGTGTCACTGTATTATTGTAATAGACTGGAGCTGCTCTCTCACAGTCTCCTACCTTTGCAGGACACAAAGACTGTAAGTATTTCAAGGTGTAGCAAACAGAAATCAAAGGCACCAGCTGAATTACTGAGAGAATTAAAAATCATGGAATGGTACCAGGCATAGGGACTGAACAAGAAGCATTCTCATGTTATTACTGAAAGAGAGTACCCCAGGCTTTTTTTGCTACATCTTTTGTGAAACAGTCCTGTGCAGTAATTTCCTGAGAAAAGCCAAAACCCAATTCTGCAGCACAGCTTCACAGAATCACAGAATATGCTGAGCTGGAAAAGACCCTCAAGTCCAACTTCTTTAGCAAGGAACCCCTTGGAATCAGCTAATACTGGCCTTGCAAAAAGTACTATTCACCCTAAAATGTTTCTATATTTTAAGAAACCCAAAGACTGCCAAGATGTGAGACTGAAGGTGGAAGGATAAAAGAAAAAGAAAAAAAAGCTTGACAATAGCTTTCAATAATTTCTCATTAAATAAAAGGACTCAAGAGTCTCACCATGTTCCTGAGAGGGAGATCCCCTTTTGTTTTTAGGTTTCAAATGGAAAATTAACTTTTTGGTAGGTTTTTCAGCAAAAATAAGTCTCTTATTCTGTATCTCCTTTACTGTTGGCTAACTTGTGCTATAGATACTTGGTAATCAAATGAAGTTTCCCTTGTTTGTGAAAATGTGTTTCAGTCTAAACTATTTAGTCTTTTTTTATCGTGAAGTAAGTCTTCTTGAAAAACCCATTTTCTGGTGTTCAGCTTATTTTTATGGGTCTTTCTCTGGATTTACTCTAGTGTGTACCAGTGATCCATCACAAGATGTATACACCAAGAATAGGCACACATCCCAGAACGTGCTGAATTCAGAGATGATGAAATATTTATCCCTGCTTCACTATTTGATACTTTTTGTGGCATTATAGTCAAAGATTGTTATCTGTTAGTATTTCAGGTGACTGGAATGTTTGCCTTTTAGGTTTTTTACATATTTTGACTTATAAGTGGATCAAAACTTATGAAAGAAAAAAATCTGAAAAATTGTTTGATATCCTTGAATGGAGCCTGTAGTGAAATAGGAAGTGGTTTTCGTAAGTTCTTTATGCATTGATATTTTAACTCAGCTTTTTGCTGCTCTAGAGAAATTAGAATGTGAAATACATGCAAGTATTGTGTTTGTATATCTGTAACTGATATGAAAAAGTAAAAGAAATGGAAATTTGAACTGAACTGCTCTTTGAGATCCATAATACTCCAGTATTTAGCTAGGATGCTTCCCTAAGCAGGTGGAATCTGCTTGAACCAGCTGTGATTATTTTTTTGATTGGCCTGTCACTGGTGTATATCTATGACATCTTGAAGCACTTAAGAGGTATCACTGAAAATAGCAGGTGGCATAATACCAAATGATTTTACTTAGGAACCTTCTTAGGCAATATTCAACAATATAACTTGCTTAGGTATCACTTTTCCTTAAAACTTTCCAAATATACTTCAGATTGAACTGGATGTTGTCAGCTGTAATGTGTTACTCAGAGTCACTGTGCCAGTGCTTCATGCCAGGTGTATTGAAGTGAATCTTGGATAAATTACCTGAAATCAATGAAGTTGCCCTGATGCACTGTATTTTGAAACTTAGGAGTGAGAGGAACCACTGTTTTTCTATCACTTCGGTTAAAAAATTTCATTTATCTCTATGGCATGTTTGTAATTACTCATTCAGTTTCAATAAGGTATAAGGTTTCTATAAAGGTATTTGGTCATGGTTGAATTTCTTACAGTCATCTCTTACCAACCACAGGAGGCAACACGTTGTTTCAAAGGCTTTAATTGGCAAAAGTAATAAACTTATTTACATTTTGAGCTTATGTAAATTCAATTTTTAATAATTGAAATTACTCAGGACATTTTGTTGGATAAAGGCAACCAGTAATAGAAGTCTGTCTGGCAGGAAAGTATTTTTGAAAATAATTGATTGTTACTTTATTTTTTAATAAATTAGGTTATCTCCCAATCTTTAACTCATTCCTGTAGCAATTTTTGACTTCTTTGTTTTATTTGTCCTTATCTTTTCTGATATTTGGATGCTAAGACAAGATGCTACCTTTTAATTATGGCTTCATAAATGCCACAATATGATATTAATGTTGTCTCTTTGCTCTTGCAGTATTCCCATCTTGATATGTCAGGATTAACTCTGCTGTCATAGCAGTCAGAAGTAATTGGTGATGATTTTTGATCACTGATTTCTAATCATTCAAAAGTCCTTCAGAGTTTCCTTTTGCTGATTTCAAGTTCAGCAGTTAGCAGATTCCTGTGGATTTTCTGAAGATCTGAACTTCAGTCATGTTCTGTGTAACTGCTTTCTCTGACACTCTTTCATCTGTTTTAACTCCTTGCTCCTTTAAGTGTAAAATTCAGATTGCATGCTCTGTGAACCTCCTTAACTGGCTATGAAATTCCTATTTTTCCTGTGTAGTCTTGGTAGCACTTTTTCTTGATTATGCCTTCCTTTTAAACAGTGGTTTTCCTATTTTGACTCTACATTGCTAGAACATCAGGAGGAGTCTCCTGTATGTTCCTCTTTTTTGAAAGCTTTTTTATATTAACTACTTATGCATTTGCTGCTAGGGGAAGAAGGTGACTGAATTTATTCATTCAAATTAGGTCTATATATATATAGTTGAGTTTCCTATCCAAGCCCGGTTTTCATTTAAATATCAGAAGCCTTGAGGAACACTACCCAGACTGCTAGCCCTGGATTTCTTGCTTCTAGGACTTAATGCTGGCTGTTCTTCAGAACTGAAGAATTTTGAATCATCATTTTGGGTAAAATTTTGTCCTGCTTATAAAGGTGGGAAATGTTTGCAGATGTTTCTGTAGCAGAAGAGCAGTGTAGCCTATGGGACATAGACTCTTTCCTTTGTAGTTTCAGCAGTAGCCTGGCAGCACCAGCAACCAGGGCACAGATGAAGCTTCTTGTCTGCAGTAGCTACATAGCAGGTCTAGACATCCCTGTCTGGCTAGGACAGTTCTGAAGACAGAATATCCTGGCATCCTAATGGAAATGGTCAGGATGGTTGTGTGCTGTTTCTCAGGGCATGAGATTTTCTTTCTGCAAACTAACCCCACCCCTCCTCCAGCTGCAGCTGTAAGAATTAAGTGGTTTCTGGGGCTCAAATGTGAAATATAATCACTGCACTGGGTTATGGAACCTGACACAGAACAGGTCCCTGTCACATCTACTAAGTGGCCATAAGGAATGCAGGGGAAAAAATTACAAAAATTGCAAACAGGAAAAGAAAAAGCACACCTATTTAGTAACAGAAGAAATGACTTTGTATTTCTAAGGTTGTTCACTGAATGCTTGAATTGCCTCTAAATATTAGCTGTTGCTGTTCGTTATAAATCTTTCTTGATAAAACTGATTATTGCATGTTCTGTGGCCTTTTAAAATTGGCAGCATTTAATTTTGAAGACTTACAAATTAATAAGGTCCAGCCAAATGAATGAGTCATTAAAGAGATGCAGCATCCTTTTCCTGTCTGCTCTGTAGCTGTATCATCACCCTTTTCTTCGGTGTTCGAGACACCCACAGGCGCCCTTTCTTCGGTCAGTAATTTGGAGCATGGAGCTCACAGTAAGTTGCTGAAGCTCCCATCAGCTTGAACAATTTATGATCAGCAGTGGGAGCAGTTCACAGGCTGGTTAGGACTAAATCTTTTCTAATTACTTTTCTAGATATCTTGGCCCACACTCCAAACAGAGTAGTTGGATAGATGCTGACCTACTTCTGCTCTGGGCTACTCTTGTCATCCAAATGCTTCTTTGTCTCTCTCTCTCTCTCCTCTGTGATACAGTTAAATATTTCCAAAAGGCTGACCTAGTGGGTCGAAATAAATCTTGCCATAAACATAAATGGAAAGCTAAATGAAAAGTGATGAATCCTTTACAGTCTGTAAAGTTAGGACAGTTCTTCATCCTGATGTAACTGTTGGCCTGGGAGAAGCAGATCTGCCTCCGTTAGCACAGAACGGGTAGGTCTATGATCTTCAAAAGTATTCTCAGCTTTTTCAACCAAGTTCTAAGAGTTTACTCTCGTCATGTATAGTGTAATACATTTTGCTTTTAATTAGTGACTATTGCCTATGTAGAACCAGCATTTGCTGAAAAATTGGTGTTTTCTATGACTGTACTTTTTGGTTATATCTGGAAACTTGCTCATTGATATTTTTAGCCTTTTCTTGTCTCTGCACATTTCTAATTTTTGCTCTATTTTCTTGCCTGTGTCTGAACAGTTGTGTTTTTTCCTGCTGGCTAATGGCTTCTAGTAGGAATGGCTGCTGCTGTAGTAATGGGTTTTGATGGGCACATTTCAAAACTTCAGGAAAGCAAATATGATCTACTTAGGCTGTCTCTAACGTATCAGAAGAAAGATAATTCTGTAGAACAAATGAAAGGCCTTTGGTCTTATGAGATTTTGTTTCTGCTTTTTTGGAGAAGCTTTCTTTGAACTGATACTCTGCTATGCTGAGTATAGAAAAACTGCTAACATTATTTATTAATATTCATGTCTGTGATTTCTCTGTTAAAATCGACACACAAAATCCTTCAAGGCTGATCAGAGTTCAGTGCTGACTTGACTGGGGTAAAAAGTCTCAGTTCCTCACCCCTGCTTGGTGTAGTACATCTTGTGGGGAAAAAGTAGTTTTTCTTCTCTCTCCAGCTGTGTTATAAAAAATTGTGAATTGGCCCTCCCTGTTCACTTGCTTGGTGTCTGTCATTTTGAAAGCATCAATAATACCTCTAGTGAAGGAGGATTTTGGCAAGCTGGAGAGTCAGTGAAAAAACTATTTGTAATACATGTCTGGTATGGTAAACACCAGCAGAACTCACTGGATAATGTTTGAAAAGCAGAATGCACAATTTGTCATCAAGCATCATTCCCAAATTTAATCAGCTACTAAAAAAGTAAACAGTCAGTAATTGAAACTAAATCAAATGGGAGTAAAATCAGAATGAAAAATCTAAAGTTGTTCTTGTTACAAATGTCTGGTTATTTTTTACTATTTAAGCATTGAATTGAAATTAATGTTGATGAAACACATCGTGTGAGAGGCTCATGAAATGAACAGCCAAGTGAGATGGTGAGTAAATAGGAAAGGGAAGAGATCTTGGATTCCCTGGTGAACAGATCTCTGTCCTTGTTTTGTATTAGAGAAAACAGCACAATTTTTCATTAGATGGATAGAGTATTGAAAATTGTCTTGGGAATGTGCCTGATTTTGACTGAGGGCTGTCTTTAAAACAGTGGATGTGAAAAGGCATGGCTGTGTATGTATGTACATAGCATAGCTGTTGAAGACTTGCATTTTATTTTGGAGAAACAGTTGTTTAGAGAAAGGTTAACAGAAAAGGATATTTATTCCTTTCTCCAAATAACAGAACAGAAAAATGCAAAATCATTAAAATTTAAAACATGATATGCAGCAAAATCCAAGTGGAGCTTTATTTTTAAAATAGGTGTCTACAGGAGATTTTGTGTATGGTGTGTAAGAAGTTCAGGGCTGCACTCCTTGTTGGAATGGGGGAGGAATGCTCATGGTGGCTGACATCTGCCTCCAAGCCCAAAGTGTGCTTTCCTGGGCTCTCAGGTACAGGTCAGCTGTGCTCCCTGTGTATTCATAGCAGTGGTTACTTCTAAGCAGAATCTACTGTCTATCTCCCAGGATGATATGACATTAGTAGATGCCTGTGGTGACAAAAGCTCTTTGCAATTTTTCTTCTTATTGTAGGCTGGTTATTTTCTCATTACTTTCAGCTCCCTTCCTTGGGATTATCTCTATATTAGTTAAATTTTCTTAGTCCATGCTTATTGACCTTCACATATTTATTTAATTGCCTGCCATGTTCACCTGAGAAATGCAGTGGGAAGGAGTTTTCTTGTCAAAATATGTTGAGTGTTTCTGTTTCTCCTGGGCATATTCTTTCAGCATTTATATAAAATTCTTGTTAAATACACACTGGAGCATGCACATAACTCCTTTGAATGTGAGTAATTTTATTGATTAATCTGTTAAGGGTATATAATGTTGCCTCCCATCACTTCCAAAGAGGCTGAGGAGACCCAGAAACAATTCAGGTTCCTCTCTGGCTGTGACACTTGTGGCAATGCCTTGACTTTCTTACAAGAGCCCAGGCAGGCAGAGCCCTGCAATCTCTGCTACTGACTACAGTCACCAGCTGTCACTGTGACTACAGTCACCAGCTTTAATTGTTTGCTGTAGCCTTTTGGATACAGCTCTGTCCCAGGGAAGAGAGGTTTACTTCTTCAGCTTGTTAGGAGATCACCATCCTTCATTGTCCTTCTCTTCCAACACTGGTTTGTTTTGTATACAATAAGATCTGCCTTATGTTTTTTGGTCCTTCCCCCTCAAGTGGAGAATAAGTACCAGAGATACTTTCTCTTTCCATAATAGTGACAGTCTGGGAAGGAAGATACCAAAGGCATCAAGCAGGTGGCAAAAAGAAGAGAGGATTCGTTTGTTTGCTGAATAGTTCTGCACTGAAATTCCTTGAGAGGGAGCACTGTGGAGGCTAAAAGTTCACATATGTTCAAAAACTGTCTGGACACATGAAGGGAAGCAAAATCACATGGGTAATAAATCAAATGGGGATTATGAAATTCAGTAATGCCGTCTCTTCCCCCTGAGCTGGAAGCTGGGGGAGTGTTGTAGAGGAGTATCACTGTATATAATTCCAGACCACATGGGCTTTCCTGTGTTTCCTCCTAGCCATGGTACCAGACTGGATGCTAAGCATCTTGTTGGTCTGATTTGATGTGGCTATCCTGTCCTCTTGGCAATTTTCTTTAAAGGGTGCTCACAATAACACCAGATGAGGTTTCTGGCTGTATGGAACAGAAAGTAGGAGAATTGTTGGCACAGTGTAGCTTTCTGACTTTATGAGAATGAGAAGGGTTAAAAACAGTAGCGAATTTCTTTCCTTTGCTTTATTTTCTGAAGTCTCCCCTTGTTCTCTATCACCATACCTCACTGAATCCCAAACCTATGCTTTTTTTTTTTCTAGAAATCCTATTAAAAGCAAATTTTGGACAGGACATTCACAACTGTACAGGGATCTTAGAGGTGGAAACATTATAAAAATTCTTGTTAAAATTGAAAATCTACACTACAAATTACACAAAAATACATGAGTAGATTAAGAAATTTTATCCTTCTGCTGAGTATGCTTACATTTTATTTTTCTGCTAAGTCTGCTGCATATATGGTTGTCTTTTGATTGTCAATGGATAATAGCTTGAGTTCTGCTACAGTCAACTTGTGCTATCTCTCAAGCCAGGAGTGGTTCCTAATGCATGCCTGGCCTACTGATCTGCTCATCTGAGGCTGTGCTGTAGGTGATACAGGCTTTTCCATACAACCCTGGGTTTTCAGGATGCAAAAAGGAGTAGATGACCATTTCATCTTTTCTCTGCAGTTTTTTGAGCTGCCTGTCCTGAGCTGGTAACTCCTACCAACAAGGGGCCTTACTAACTTGTCTGCAGCTCTCACTGTATGCAGGTACTCTCTTCCTGGGGCTGAGCAGCAACTCTGCATGATGCAGCTTTCCATGGCAAGCTGTGATCTTGCTCTTGCCTTTTAGCCTCTACGATTTCAGGACCATTAAGCCATGAACAGGATCCAACAGCAGAATTCCCCCCCTGATTGCAGCACCTCCAGGAGCCCACAGAGGTTCAGCTTTGCTATCCAGCATCTTGATTTATGGTTCTTTTCTTACCCAGTACACCTCCCAGTGTATCACATCAGGCAATTGCTACTTTTCACGTTCCATGTTCATATTTGTGTCCAGTGCAAAAATATGGCAAATTTTCTCCTTTTATTCCTTTATGTTCTGTGTACACCTGAAGTCTGTACCTGTTCCAAATTATTATGGTATGCAAAAAATATATACTATCATTCCAGATCTAGTTATTTTCAGTTAAAGCAACAAGTACAGTAATTTAATTGAAAGCATTCTATTTTTTGTTAGCTTTGATAGATCTACCTGCTTACTCAACCCTGTCTGTACTACTGGGATCATCATTATTATTTTAATTCATCTACGGGTTTGTGCAATTAGCATTGTCTCTCCTCAGTATAAAGCAGTTTTGCCTGTTGGCATGTGCACTATATGTTATTTCAATGTGTGAAATACCAAGCTGTCTGAGACCTTGCTGAGCTGTCATAATAACACAGCCAAAAATCCTACTGCCTGGTATCCATATGACTCAGCTGGCAACATCCCTCAGTCACTTGAAGTGATTTCTTTGGATGAAAGAGATCAGTGGTCAAGGGATCATAAGACCTTTGGTGATCCTTGCAGTATTGCCAAAGTGGTGACAAATCCCTTCACTGGTATGGAGAGATACCTGGGCTCTCCTATGATCTTGGGTTTGCACTGTGAAAGGAGACTTGGATGTGGTTTCTCACAGAAGCTTGGACTGGACAGAAACACTATGAAATTCAGAATATCATTCCACACTGCCGTTGGAACAAGATAAGATTGTTATGACCAAGGTATTAAATAAAAAAACTTGGGGTTTTTTAAATCTCTGTGTAGGGACTGAAAAAATAGAGACTTCAAATTTCATGTGTAGTGGGATCACTGGAAGATTGCTACAACTTCTGTATTGTTTCTGTGAATTTTTAGAAGACATTCTAATATTTTTTTTGGTCAATTTTGAGAATCCTTTAGAGTGACACAGAAAGTAGAACAATTCTATTTAACTGCACAAATTTAAATTTCCTCTAGATTAGGCCTGAATAGAGCTTTATATTTATCCTCTTTTGCTGCCACTGGAGTGTGATATCACACAAGGACTGAGTGTGGTCCCTATTTACTTGCCTTGGTCAAATTTAACCTTAATGATATTTTGTTCATTACAGTGGTTACTGCAGTGTAAAAAGCAATGAGACAAGGAGTATAGTGCAGTTGGTTACAAAGTGCTTTATGGTGCTGCTACAGAAAGAGCTTTTAGGGTATACTTGGAAATTCTTGTGTAACCTTGTATCATTTATGCCTTTGACAGAGTATTTGCTTACTGTGAATTGTGAGATGTGACCCTTTGCTTCTAATCTTGCCTCCTCCCAGTTCAAATATAACTTAAAGATCCAGTATATAACAATTTGTCTAAAAAATTAAAGGAGAAGGTTAATGCTTGATAGCCTTTGAAATGTTTTTAAGCTATTCTTGGCTAGTACAAGGATCTGATTTCTATTTCTGGCTGCACTTGAATTACTGGTTGCTAATATTGCATCCAAATTGAAATAAGGAGAAAGCAAAGTAAAAATGCTATAAAAATGAAGTTATGTGATTTTAATGTCTGCTGTTGGGCTACTTGCCAGGAATAGAATAAAATACTTTCTACCATTTGGTAATTGAGAATTGCTGTGTTCCATTAGCACAGCCAGTGTTCTGCTGCTGCTGGCCCATGAGATATTAACTTTCCCAGCCTTGAATGATTTTCTGTGGGGAGCTGTGGAAATTTGAGTTCACCGAATCTTGCAGTGTAACATTTAATCTTTGAGTTCTTCAAAGACATAAAAGTAATATGCTAAAGATTACAATATCACTTAGTATTCCTCTGTCTCAAAATAATTGCAGGTTAATAGTTACAAAAATGAATGTATTAATGTTATTGAAAGAAAATATTGGTGGGTTTTGTTTTCTTTCCCCCATACAATCTGAACCTGATTGTTAATTTACTTTAGGGCTATTGCTTGTGCATATGTGAAATGTTTCCTAGTTTTGGACTTGGATTAAACCAAAACTAAGAAACATGTTCTTATCCAAGAATACTGGGTGTTGGAATCAGTCAGGACCTGGTAGCTTGATGAAGTTAAAATTGTTCTGGATGGAGACCAGTCTATAAAGTGAAATATTGATTTGGAAAGTCTAGGCCACATAAAATCATATATCATGGCCTCAGCTGTGGCTCACCAATTTCAAGGCCACAAAGAGAAAATAGAAATAACTGGTCTGATCACCTGCATAATTTGAAGCACAAAATGTCACTCAGTAATTCCTGTTGTGGAGGAAATTCATCTATTCTCAGATGTAAGTAAAAGCTGTCAAGTCTGATAAATTCTAACTGAACTCAGTATCTTTGAGAGAAACCTGCCATCTGAAATTAAAGACTAATCATCAAGAAATTCCTGTGTTCCTTTGGTAATCACTTTGTTACTCATGGCTGTGACTAGCTTATACTCTGCTGTTGGGCTGAATGAAGGCGTTGAGTGGATTAAATGTATGCTAATGCTGTCCTTTGTCCATTTTTGCCTTTCTCCTAGTGCAGTCTTTTTCAAACTGTAATTCCCAACTTGGTGAAAAATGTGCACAGTGAAATGGCTAAATTATAGTAGGCTGAAGACTAGCAGGAAATAAAATTACCAGAGAAAATATAATGAAAGGAGAGACTATTAACTGTGGAAAGCACCTCATCCTGTAATACAGTGAATGTTGCAACTTCTTTGCCAATGGGCAGAAGTGGTGGGTATCAACTGAGATAATTACTTAGTGGTTTTGAAATCACCAAAGTTGTTTAAGTTTGAGAACAGAATTTGGCCACTTACAATCAATTTTTATCATATTGCTCATATAAAAACACAAAGATGGGTTTAGTTTTCTGAACAGATGTCCTTAATGTTTATTTAAGCAGTCCCATCCAAATGTTCTGGAACTTCTGCTCATCATGCAGGGTGTTTCTTGAGGCTCTAATTGCAAAACTCTTGGATAGGGAGAAGGATGTTAGGTCTTGCAATGCAAGTGTGAATTTAAGACTGCACAACAAACCTGTACTTTGAACTGGGAATTGTGGACAAGGTGATAGGAAGTTACCTTGCTTATCTCTTTATTGATTCAGGAAGGCTTAGCAAGGCAGGATTTTGAAAAAGACGTCTCTGACTTTTGAATTTAGAAGGACTCTTCCTTGTTTGTGTGCTCAGTTATTTTTACTTTCTCACTAATTCTCACCTAACCTTTTGGTAACTCTTCTGTTAACAAACTGTTAATTTCTGGATACTGAGCTCAAGAATGTTTTGCAATAGAAAATACTTTGGGAGAGGTTGATTTTCCTAATGTCACCCATCTCTCTTACACTTCTTTCTCTCTGATTACAAATGAATGATCATGCTGTAATTCCAGCCTGCACTATGGTGACACCATTTTTGGTACAGCCAACTACTTTGTCAGAATTAATAAACTGTAAAGTGGTTTGATAGAGATAACTTCTGAATATGACATACTGCAGGTTTCCATAGATTCTTCCAGTTGCAGTGCAGCCCAACATCTAGGATATGAAAGATACATTCAAATATGCTCCTTTATCCACATAAGTTTACATTATGTTTCAGCTGGCTGTGTAAACAAAGAAAATCACAATATAATCTAATTTTGCATATTTCTGTAGTAAGGAACATTTTTCAAAAAGTATTACTTTTAATTTTCTTCAGAACATGTTTACAATTATTGATGTATTATGTGTACAACTACTGTACATACTGTTGTATTCTGAGCTGTGTTCTTAAGCAGTGAAAACCATTTACAATTTCCTCTTATTTCCAATTTAAGAAGACACTGGTCGAGTACCTTAAGGTGTAGACAGATGTCTCTAGCAGTATTTATTTATTTATATTTAAACATAATGCCAACAGTTGTGAGTTTAGATTTGTCAGCAATGTTGTTTTGGAGCATTTAGATGGGTTATCCTGATCCCTGAATGCAAGGGAGATCTTTAGCATCCATATGCTCAGCAGCCAGGGATAGGCAGAAGGGACTTAGTTTTATCCTCTTACCAAGGCTATAAATAGCTTTATAATTAAAACATACAGCCTTTGCGAGTTGAGGTTCTGAAGTAATTTCACTGTTGAATAGTATGGATGCCTTATCATTAGACACATGGTCTGCTAATTATGTCTGATTTGGGCTGTACCTAGAGTCTCCTGTAAGTGAAGACCACGAATTTTGGCCTTGGTTTCATGGAGATTGTGGATTAATAGAGGCATTAGCACTACTGTGCAGCAGCTCCCATTTCTGTTGTTGATGTAACTCAGGATCTTGCAAGCTGCTTCTGCAGGCAATTGATAAATGTGGGGTGTGATGCAGGAGATAATAAGTGTCCTCACTGTTCACTCGGCATCTTTGAGAGAGTTTTTGCACAGGGAATGACAAGAGCTAAGGAAAGAGCAAAGTTTCTTGCACTAGGAGACTGGAGGGCTCACAGATTGAGCCAAGAGAATGGACATGCCTGAGCCTAATCCAGATTTTAGCTCCTGGAGCTGCTGAAGTTCTGTTTATTGGTTCTCCTTAAGAGCATGTGTGTACTTGCCAAGGTGTAAGTGTGTTTTGTAATGTCAGCTACAGGGACTCCACTGTTCTCCAACAGCCTTACTTTGCAATAGCTCTGGAAGTCACATATAAGTTATTCTGGCTAGTGGGAGAAATAATAGCAGGAGGACATGCAGTGACACTGAAGATGCTTAAATATAAGAGAGCACCCAAATTAGAGAAGAGCCACTCTGGCTCAGGAAACTTGTGCTTTCTTGGAGCAGCCTGGAGTTAAGTCCTGGCTGTGCTGCCTGACTGCTCTGCAGAGAGCATGGGCAGGCAGCTCTGCCTCTGCTACTGCTTGAACCTTTTCCACATGGTTTGCACACTGGCTGAGAACAGCACCATTGCAACCTGCTTCAGCGTGCCCCCATCACACTGACTTTGACTTTAGCACTACAGTCAGGGAAGCAGGGATCAATGAAAAAAAGTTTTTGAAAGTCTGAAGGAGTTAGCATGCAAGCCTGGGTGGATGTGCTGGTCCAAACTGGTGCTCTGTGCTGCTGTGGCACCGCGGTTTGCCAGCGTGCCAGCCAGCCTGTGTGAAGATGGTGTCTCTGTGCTGCGCTGCGTCCTGCAGCACCAACACACCCACTGTCTCCTGCTGTTTGATTCCTCCTGTGCTTAGGGAAACAGCACTTCTATAAATATAAACACACTTGTGTCAGAGGGTTTTGTGGCTCTCTGATCAATTGTTTCTCTTTCTGCAGACAGCCCTGGAGCCATATCAGAAAAAGCAGCAGTATCATGCAGTCACATATACACAGACAGATTAGCAAGTCACTTTGGCTTGTTTTGTACTTCTGTTTTATGCTTTTTCTTCTAAGCTGCCTTTACCTGCTGCTTCAAGATAAGTGCTTTGTGGTGTGACCTCAAGCTTGTTTCTAAGAGGTAACCAAAAAATATGGAAAACTGAGAGAACTGAAGTGCAATATGTCTGTGTCAACTGAAGTAGAAAATCTGCAAGAAGACGGTCCGAAAATTTCTGTTAGCCAGTGGAAATTCTGCTGATTCATGCCTGCCACAGATCTCCTAATGAAGAAGAGTCAGGAAGACAGATTGAATGTTTTGGCTGTGCAGAGGGACCAGGGGTCTCGGCTTCCTCCACGTGACCTGCTTCTGGAGAGAGCTGGCACTTGGTGTGTTTGTTAACAGGGCCTTTTCAAGTGTATCGAGCTGAGGCACCCTGGAATCAGAACACACACAAGAGCAGGCTGCTGTAGAAAATGTTACCAAGATCTACAAATACCTTTGAGGTAGCAATAGAAATGTCAGAGGGGAGCATTACTCCACCTGCATCCATAGGAAGACAAACAATTATCTGAATTTAAGTCCAGGGAATTGGCAGATATTTCCTAGCAAACCTATGTATGGTAGACTGAAGCACTGCTACCCCCCACCTTCTGTATGTCCCTGCTGACAGAGACTTACACTCCTGCTACAAGCTGCTGCCAAGAGATTGTGGGCAGGTACATTACCTGCATCCATTTTCCATCCTGAGCTTTAATGCAAACCCACCTTTACCAGCTGATGATGATAAGGCCATCATTAATTCAGCTGTGTCTGAGGCAGAATAAACAGCCAGGGCAGCAATGTCCTCAGCAGTGGCAGCTGGAGCCAGCCCTGCTGACTGTCAGGCTAAATATTCAAGATAATTAACAACAGGTAGGTTCTCCAGGGAATATCTGCAAAACCTGTCTGTTTAGCATGTTTATGTGCCTCCTTTCCTTGTGAAATATCTGAACACTGCCAGCCTTTTGCACAGCCCTCTGTGTGACTGCCCATGCTTTAGGCATGTGCTGTAAGCTGCGCCTTCAAATGTTGATGTGGTCTCAGACAAATGTCAAAATCATGCTGGGGTAACAGACTGCTGCTTTTTATTTGAGGCACTGTGACTATCAACCTGATAGACTCCCAGAGTGATTCAGACTGCAAGGCCCTCAGGAGTTCATTTAGATATTCCTAGTCTTCCTGAGTAAAATGTATTAGCTTTAACCTTTTTGTTGAGGTTTTAAGTGAACTGCATTGCTTCATAACTTTAAGTCAAATATGGGGAGTTGAAACATAAAAAGACATTTAGGGGAATGGGAAGCAGGTTGAAGAGATGGTATTTAGAGACAGCCATTGATTGGTCTAGTCCATGAGACAGTGTGTGTAAAGGACATTGCCAGAACAGCCGTGGGTATGATGGTCAATTTGAAGGAAGAAAAATCAGATTTCTAGTGCCAAATCTGGCAGCAAGGGCTGAATCTTGAAGATTAGAGTGATTCTAACACTAGAGGTGCTCAAAGGGCAGTTTAATTAACAGCAGTGCAGACCCTGTGGGCAACAGTAAAAAAATGAATGAGACCATCTTCATATTGTTGAGAAAATGAAACTGTTGCACATTGTGGTTCACATAGTCTGGACCACATATGATCCATAGAAGGGAATTAGTAGGACTTCTGCCATCACATTTGGGTTGTGACTTTAGATCTTTGCACAGTTTCTGATAAGCAGACTTATAATTTCTAGTTTATATGTAAATTATGATAAGCAGACTTATAAGTTCATGATGTTTCAGATTATCCTGTCTGATACTTTTGTTACCATTGTGTGAAGCGCAGTGAATAAATGCCTAACTATGTTTACATCTAAAAACATTGAAATTTGTTGTTCAATGTGTCATATTTATCCACTTCTGCTGACAGCTTTAGTGAACTGCAGGTCTTAGAAGTTTTATTTTCCTCATGGTCACACATGAAATAATTATTGAAGAGCCAATGGAGTCAGGCAACCAAGCACTTCAACAGAAAACCTAACTCCATTTAATTTCCCCTAAAAAGAAAAGGAGGAAGCTATGTATTAAATGGAAGACTGAATCAATATGACAAGTCACCATGTAACTGGTGGGTTTCTTTCCTTTTCATAATATACGTGTTGTCTCTTTACTTGTTGATGATGTAATTCCACATGGCTCCTTGCTCCTCCCCTCCCCTGATTCAATCTGCCCCTATGGGAAGCTCCTCTCTAAGTTATATATTTGAAAAAGTAGGACAATTTCAATTCTTCCTCCCAGAAAGGTGCCTTCTTCTCAGGCTTCTGAGTCATCATGGCTGTGACTCACATGGCTTGCTTTCATGAAGATGAGTCACTCCAAATTTTCTGGCATTAAGACTGTCCTACTCTCTATCAGTGTGTTATCTGCTATACACTGGAAATTTTCTGAAGCACAGAGTTTTAAGTAAGCAATAGTGAGGGGTAACAAATGAGAGGGAAAATCTTCAAGTTTGATTTATCTTCTTGGGGAGACAGGAAGTGGAAGATGATGATGATGATAAAGTATAGATTATTCTGGTGACATTAGCTGATGTTCTTCCTTGGACTGCCAAGTTCCATGGACAACAGTTCAGGAGACTGTTAAAGAGAAATTCTTTGCAAGTTAACTGCGAGAAAGAGAAAAAATCTTCAAGAAGCTGAAATAGCTGATGTCTGAAAATAAGAACCTTTCTACCTTCCAATAGCTGTAGGAAGCATGTCAGCAGGTATAGCAAAAGCCAAAGTGGGATGATGATCATGTGCTCTGTAAACTACAAGAGTAAATATTTACTTTTTTTGTGAGATGGTATTTCTTCTTTTCAAAGGACCTAGAGGAGAGTGGTAACAGCAAAAATGGGTTTTGCTTTGATAATGTGACCACTGACATGCACTCTGAAAGCCTCCCCAGAGGCTGGGCAGGTTGTCTCTTTCACTCTTCTCCCAGTTGGCTTTTTCTCTCCTCTGTCCTTTTCTTGAAAGTGCTGAAGAGCTTCAGGAGCCTGCAAGGCAAACTGAAGTAAAGCTGAGGAATCTTGGGTTGCTGAGCTCTACTTCAGCACTGGAAGTTGGGAAGTCAGAAGATGCAGCAGAAAGGGCACTGGGTTAGGAGGCAGATTTAGATTCAGTTCCCCATTGTATGACTTCTGGCAAGTCACTGAAGGCAGCAGAGAGGTTTCTTTCTGTCATGCTGAGCCCCCCCTGCATTATGGGCAGCCTTTTTTTATGTTTTCCCATAGAACCTCACCATGCCCCACTCTTTTAATTTAAAACACAGCTGGAGGAACAGTTCCAGCTAGTATCCTCATGCTGCAATAGCTCAGTAATTAAAGCTCTCAGACAAGAAGAGGGAGACCAGATTCCAATTCTTTCTGAGTTAACGTAAAACCACTAGCTCAGAGGAGTAGCATGCCACCTGGCTAGTGCTGTTATCAGGTGGGACACTAACCACCTTCTTGTTGACTAGTGTAACCAAGGAACCAAGATGAATCAGATGGGAGAAAAGGGTTATGGAAAGCTCTGTTCTGGAGCCAGATGGGCAGAGACCTCACTAGATCTGGAGGAAACTTGTCCTCTTCCTCCTGCATATGTAATTTTTGGGTCTTGTACAACGAATCTTTAATTGTGTTTCATAATGATTCAGCTACATGGCTGAAGAGCACTCTCATCTCCTCCTGCCCTTCATCTCCTGTTACATGTGTGGAGTCTGGTGATTAATGCTTTTTCTTGGGATTTACATGGTGAGGGTTGAACCATGTTCAGACAAGAGGGACCTAAATCTATGTCTTTCTATGTCCTCTGCAACTGCTCTGTTCCAAAAACAACTGGAGAAGTGGTGGAGGGTGGTGGGGTGCTCAACTAGGCAAGTGCAGCAGCTGCTGTGGGCAGGGACCTGCTCGTGCCAGCACCAACGTGCCTGCCAGGTACAGCTGCAGTAAGGTCAGGAGTACTCGGGTTCTGCACCTTCCTCAGGTGCCAGCATCTGTTCAAAGACTGTAAAAACCTGGTGAGCTCTTGTTAAGGGACACTGTCAACAGACCAAGGGACTTCAGTACTCTGTGACCCAAGTTCTGACTGTTTTTGCAGAGGATGGGTGGGTGGGTCATTAAGGTTATTAATGGAGTGAGTGTTAAGACTGAAGTCCACCTGCCATTTTTGGATGTCATCCTGAGTGGACTCAGGTAATGAATACTCAGAGCTGAAGACTGGGGAAGGTTATATCACTGAGAGCAGGAAGTTTTCAGGTTTAATCAAGATGTTTGAGCTTCCCTGCAGTATTATCTTTTCTTTACAGCAATCTCTTCAGAAGACAGCAACAATAGAGCAAAGAAAGATCTTTGCTTGGGAATGTTTGTGCAAAAATAGCAAAACATTTAAAGTAATTGAAAAAAATGTCATCATTTTTATTATGTAACAGTTTGTATAGTTCTTTCTACTATGTACTTGTTTTGTCATGGTCGTGTTTTGGAAGGGGCTTCACAACTTTATGGAAGATAATTTGAAGGAATTCAGTTTATTCTGAATTAAAATTATTTGTTGCAACATGCATTTTTGTGGTTATTAGACTTAACATCCAACACTTCCAAACACATGCTGAATAAAAGTCAAACCAGTTGATAGTGTCTCTTTAAATTTATTGCAGTGCTTTCATCAAGCTAACTAGCACAGTAGTCAGTGCCATGAAGAAGCTTAAAACATGCATATTTTATGAGTATTTCAGAGAACTGCCCCACAAAAAGAGAAGTAGGCTATGTCTACAGTGCTATCACTTCACCTGTTGTAACCTTCTCAAGGTTTTTTTTTAGATAAAAGGAAAACTGCAGTGTATGATCACTGCAGAGCAGGGTCAGAGATCATAAGAAGTGGGAGGAAAACAATGACTTGTGTCTGAGGGCACATCTTGTCACCTTGGTGCATGCCATCTGATCTGTTCAGAGCTTTATTCAAAGGCTATTGTTGGAGTTATTAAGAACATATTAACACCCAACACTGGTTTCTGGGTTTTGGGGTCTTTTTTCCTAAGTGGTTTGAAATGTTGGCTGGGTGTTTCCTGTTTTTAGTTAACTCTGAAGGCTTGTGACAGCTGGGAACCACACAGGATTCAGAAGATATATATAGCATCCTTTACTCAGTTTCTGTGAATCCCTGTGAAAACAGCTTTTCCCTTTAATGAGAATGAAGGGAAAGGCTTGCTAGAATGAAATGCAGTAGTTGCCTGTTTAAAAATAAACCAGCACAGTGCACATCCTAGAATATTTACAGGTTAATTGAACTATAAAACACCATTGGGAATAGTAGTTTAGATCTAGCAATAGGTAAGTAAAACCAAGTGTGCAACACACCTTGTGTTTGCTAGGCCATGCAGAAATATGTGGAGCAGTTTCATTGCATATAAATATATAGGAAGAACTGCAGCTGTTTTTATCTGTTGGCAAAGGCAGCAGCCAGGGACGGGGTGACCTCCACACAGGATGTAGCTGCTGTGTGCAGAGAGCTTTGGGACTGGGTGGCTGTGCAGGGAAGCCAGCAGAGCTTGTTCCTGCTGCTGGGGCTGAGTGGTGTCAGGGTCTGTGTGGCTGAGAGGGTGAATGAGTCTCTGAGCGTGGTGCTCCATGTGCAGGATGCTCCTGGTCTGTGAAAAGCTGCAGCCTGCTGAGCACTCTTGCCTAACATTTATTTCAGATTTCTCATGAGGTGACCTTTGAAGGACTATTTACACAGAAGTTTTAGAGGCACTATTATGATAGCTCTCCCTGGAATTATTTTTCATTTTTTATTTATCAGCTTTGTATGCCATCTTTTCTTGTTCACGCTCCTGTCTGGCTGATCATACCATGTGTGATTATCAGACTGCTTCAGCTGGCTTCCCTCACAGCAGCAAAAATGTGCAATTCCAATGGCATCTGCTGGGCACTTGTTTCTTCTGGTCTCTGCTGTTTGGTTTAACCAAAATCCTTTGTGCCCAGGCTTTAGCAGATCTCTGCCTCTTGTAAAACTCTTATTTTCCACATTTTGATAGGATAGCTGTCATGAGGACTCAGGAGGAGTGCCCTGAGCTACACACCTTCCTTGCAGCAGCTGTTGAGACAGGGCATGAGCTGTCCCTGACTATGATGGGGTTCAACCAAACAGACTTCAGTAGAAGTCACGGTCTTAATGCTTCATTATAGTGGCTTCAGACACCTTACATGCAGCCAGGAGCCTGACTTCCTACACAGGGCATGTGAGCCTGGGTTTTGTGCTCTGGACGTGCAGTCTTGGATCAGCTCACTGGCAGGGTGAGCTCAGGTCTGCCAGGTCGACTGCAGTACCCTTTGCAGCACAGGCTGGAACAGGAGCTTGATCTTCATAGTTATCTGAATCATGAAATCATCCTGCCTCATTTTCAGTGTCCTGCTCAGCTACAGCAGCAAATGAAGCAAAGGTTACTCAGAAAGCAAGCACTGTCAGCACTGAGATTTGTCCCAAATCCAGGTATAGCCTGTGTCCTGAATGAAGAAGAGGCAACAGCCTTGGACTTGTACAATTACAGACACTATCATGTAATTCTTTTGCTTGTCTCAGTGTTTGCTGGGCCATCCTAAATTTCTCTCCTTGCTTCTGCTGTGAGATAAAGCAGTCCTATAAGGGTCACAGAAATATGAATTTCAGGACTGTGGGGTGGAGGGAGAAGATGTGATCAGACAAGCCATTCTACAAAGTCTATTGCTATGTGAAAAATAACTTAAAAGAAGTCCAGATAATTTAGTTGGAAATGGCAACAGGAAACCACTGGATGTGATTTGTAATGTAATCAGTCACAGAATTCAGAGTAAGTAGATGTGTAATATTCATGGTATATAAGTTGAGAAAATGGTAGGAAAAGGAGCCAGTGCAGGGCATTCAGAAATGCAGCTAATGGCAGGGCTGTGAAAGCACAGTCCAGGGAGTCTGCAATGGAGACCAAGGCTGGCTTGTCCCCAGGAGTGTCACAAGATGGTCATCAGGAGTGGTCCTCACCTGTTGGCATGGTGTACATCTTGGTGAGCTGTGTTGGAAAAATTGGAAAACAAAGGGAATCACAAGAGGGAAGTGAAGCTGCAGTTTGCTCCCCCCAGACTTCCCAGGAGCAACCTTTCTGACTGATGTCCCCCGTAGGAAGGAACTGTGACTGAGCAAGGGCGCTCCTGGGAGCCATGGTACGAGGCAGGGCTGGGACTGTAAACACCCCGTGGGTTCTTGCTCCTTCCCATCGGTCAGAAGCCGTGGCAGAGGTGGTCAGAACTGGGGGCAAACTGTTCACAATTCACACTGTAGTCCCTGGAAGTGCCAGGTGCATATTGTGTTTGAGACAGACTCATGCCTTCTGCAAGTAAAGCGTTCTAAGTATGGGAGGATGATGTTTTTAGTCTAGAAGTGATGGCAGAGAGACCAGTGATGTCTCACGTTTCCATGGCCTGGTTTCCGTGCTCCAGGATCACTGGTTTATATACATAATGCTACTCCTGGCAGTCTAATAATACAGTTGGTGGAATTTTGTGTAGTACATCTATGAGTGCAGTGACTTGCTTTGCATCATTTGAATGAGCAGAGTTTCTCTGAAAACTTTCTAAGGTCTTGTGGTCTTGTTGCTGCCACAAATCACTCAAATGGCAGGAGACAAACCCCAGCATAACTGTGAAGCATTGAATAGGTAATACTGGATTTAACTTTTATGACAAATAACAGGATGGGTAACAGCTTCTAATGGGAATAAGTAGCCAATAATGACAGAAATGATCCTGGGGCAGGTTGAAATTATTCCCATATGGTCTGGGAAAGATTTGTGGTATCTATAAATATGCAATTAATCTTGTGAGGGAAGGAAAAAAGAAAAATAAAAGAAGGAAACTACCACTACTTGAGTAACCTTAGTCTAGCAGTCTAAAGGAGGGGTGAAATGGGAAAGGAGTAAACAACAAAGATGTTGTGCAACCATTATCTAGTAAGGCAAAAAGAAAACAGGATGCTATGAACTATTTTTCTGCAGAAATCTGTAGTGTCTTCATTCATGATATTAGTTTAAAGCTTGTTTCAAACGCTGTAATAAGGCAAGAGGGGTTTTACTACTAACTTTGACTGTATTTGACTTTAATTCTTTATTGCACATTTTTTTTCTTCTTTTATTTCATGCATACTAGTTAGAACTAAAAAAAAATCTGAAAAATATACAGGTTTGTTTTAGAAATTGACTTTGTAGATATATTTTTTTCTTGGTTTTCTCCACAATGTAGTATTCCAAATTCAAGCAATCTCTGTTGGTTTTCTTGGAACATATTTGTCTCATATGTTCTGTACTCTTATTTATCTTACAAATATCCGGCTATTAGTAATTTGTCTTTTGGTTTTCATTGTTTGTACCATTATTTCTTTTGGTAAACTGTTTAGCTGTTTATATGTGGGAGTTTAAATAATGGAAGATTAATTGAAACTTTTAATCATTCCACAGTATTATATGGAAAATATTATGAAAAGATACCAAATTTCCATTTAATGATTTATAACCATTCTTATGAATGATAAAGATAATATATATTTGGAATGATAACTATTTATATTGGTAGATAGTTAAAGGAAGCATGACTTCTTATTTATGAGAGCAATACAACGGTCCTAATATAAGCACTTTATTCTAAATAAGTGTTTTTTTTGAACTGCACAACCAAAAATGAAGAAGGTATATAAAATTTAAATCCTCTTAATGAAGTCACTTCTAGAGAAGTATCAGCATTGTGTGTTTTCAGTCCACATCCATTGAGAAATTAAATGAAAAACCATGTCATTCCCAGACAAAAAAAAAATCCTTAATTTAGCTGAAAGTGTAAATACGTATCTGCTACTTAGAAATATTATTGGCGTGTTATTAGAATTTCTCAATACACCAAAAAGTGAATCTTAAGTTCAAACAGAAAGGTAAGCACAAATGCAAATGCGTTACCCATATCTTCACTGGAAGGAGTAGCAGCACACAAATCAAAGACGTTTTTATCTGTCAGTAAGAATAATGGCAGAACCCAATAGTGATCTAGTCAGCCTTGAACTTTATTTTATTTTTTTAAATTATAAAATTACCTTAGTGAATTGACATTTCAATTCCTATGTTTCCTTGCTATTCATGCATTTCTGTTCTGACATTGAAGCTCTTCCTTAGTGAAGGCATATAATAATTGTTAAAACTCTGGAGACTTACTAAGAGGAAAAAGGAAATAGATGTTTCTGTGTCCTAGACTCTGACTTCTATTTCTCCTAGAAATCTTTTGACACCATTGTTGCAGTGCTTAGGGAACAGCAAAGCAATGTTCCTCATATGTGGGAGAAAGAATATAGGTTTCTTGCTGTGTGCTTGCTTTTAAATATAGCAAACCAGAATGTCTTGAATTGTATCCATCAGGAAAATGAGACTAGAAAGTACATTTTTTTGTTCGTGTTTCTCTATAGTCCATTCTCATATTATTTCTGTAAAGTTGCACCTGCAGCTTTGGTAAGATTGAGGACAGTCTGATTAACAATGTCTGTCTCAACAAGGTGCAGCAGTCCCCCAGCTGTGAGAAAATTTCCAGTGATTTTCAAATTGGTAGGACGCAGGTCAAAGCTGCTCAGCTTCCTGTCAAGGCTACAAAGGTGGCAGATGATGGATCAAATACTAATGTGTATTTTGGCTGGGAGTAGGGCAGTGGTACTTACCAAACTGTTTAGGCTGCTTTGTATTATCTTTGGACACTTGGATTTTAGAACAGATTCTTTTATACTGCAGACAAGTGACCTGCCTGGTTGGGAAGGGTTCATGAAGAAACAATTATGGCAATTATTAATGCTTTTTTGTTTTTTAGGAGGGAAAGATAGAGTATGTGATGGTGAGGCTGTTGGGTAAATTTTGCTCAGGAAGCTGGTTTCTGCTGCTGATAATCAAATTAATTAGTGATCGATAAGCAATTTGGATTGTATAATGATCCTTGCTTCGTTGCTGCTTTTAAATGGTTGGAAATTATATTATAATCCCCTTGCTCAGAAAGCAAGTTTTGGGCAATTCTCTGTCTTTTCAAGATATCATCAATCAGTAGGCGCCCATCTTATTTCTGTTGTTGGGTACTTGCAGCAGCTATTAGTGTGCTAATGTAATGACTTTTATCTGATGTACTTCACTCAAATAGTGGTGCTGGACAAAGGAGACGTGCTCTTGATTAGTTGTAGTGAGATGACCCAATTTTCAGGCATGGCAGCACTTCTACAAAATGTGGAAGCTATGGTAGAGACAATTCTAAGAAAAGGAATGGTTTTTTTTCTGATGATTTCTTTTAACTGATAAAATGTCAAACATATAGGAAGCTTCCATATTTCTACAGTCACTTTTCTATCCAGGTTACACAGTTGAAGTTGTGATTGCAGAAATCTACAAGCTCAACAGTAAAGAAGTGCTGAAATAGAGCGCTCTCTAATAGTGTTCAGTGCAGCCCTGGGATAAAGAGAATCAGACCTTGTCAAATTTGTCAACACATCCAATATCACAGTTTTACTGACCTGGAAGTCCGCTCGGAAGTGCTTCAGAGGTCAGCCATCCAGGTTGAGTTGGGACAGTCTCGTAGCTCAGTGGGTAATAAGCACAACAACCTAGGTCTGTGAATGACAGGAGCAGGGGGAGACTGTGTTACTGTTGGATGTATTTGTGTTGTAATTTTAGCCTGGAATCCCATGGAAAAGATGTATTCACCAACCATGTCCTGTGACTGTCAAGTCGTCTCACAAAAGATTTTGAGCCGTTTGTCAGTATGACAGTGAAGTCACAAATATGTTCTGGTCTTGTGTGTTTTATAAAGAGAAAGGAGTGGAGGAAAGGGGAAGCTCTCCATGAGGTGAAAGACGTGGGGTGACTTCTTGTGTTTCAGGCAGGAGGTGCTGTCAGAGTCCCAGCCATGTGAGATGATTGAAGTAGAGCTCACAGTGAAAGATGAGGTACATCTGTTAAGAAACCAGACTTCCTTCATTGTACTGACTATAGAGACTTTTTTTAAGATGGTAACAATGCCATCAAGAGTAGCAGGAGAGATGTTAAATCCTATTGCCAAGCATGCTTGATATAGTCTAAGGTCTAAAAGCAGGGACTTTATATTCTGTCAATACTATGAAGCACTGCACAGCTGGACAGGCATTTTTCAGAAAACTAATTTCTAACAAAATTCGAGGGACAAAGATTTGTGCCAGCCCATGAGCTTGCTGAATTCTTGCCTACTAACCACAAAGGGTACCTCTGCAGATTGCTTTGATGGAGCTCTGTTCCTCTGTGGCCTTTTGACAATTTGCTATTCCTATAGCACACAAATGGGTAGTAAAGTGTTACACAGAGCAGCATTTCACTTGTCAGCTGCACCCCTGCTGATGATGCTTCCCTCTAGGGAGCCATTGAGTTAAATGCTGCATAGTCAGCTGGATGTATTTTTCTTCTCTCCCATGCAATGACTTCACCTCATTACCTCCCAGGTGTAACTGGATCTGTCTGCATCAGCAACCTGCTTCTGATTTCAAAGAATGAGTTAGAATTTATGACTGTTGACTGTGTGAGGCAGGGACGTTGGAGCACTAGCCTGTTTTAAATCTATTAGACCAATTTTCTGTTGCAATCACTGCTTCTGGAATTAATTGTTGGGCTTTATTGGTCAATTTTGTTTTCAAGTACTACAGTAAAAAGTTGAAAAACATAGGAAAGGAAAAGAAGGCAACACTGCAGAAGAAAATTGAAACTCTTCCCTGTGACTCCTGAGAAATGGCACAGTAGTCTTAGATGTAATGTTCAAATAGTTCTTGCAGATCTCCATTTATCAGTTTAAAAATGTATTACTAAGAATTGAAGTATGCAGAACATAAAAATGCATTAGGAAAAGAAGGGGGAATCATACTGGTTTGTTTGCTTTTTTGCTCTAGCAGCTTGGGTAGCACAGGCTGAATGCTTTATATTGTCTTTGTAAGATATGTTTGAAAATTCTAAAGCACTTATTTAAAGAGATGTAAATCCATTCATTTCTATGGAGGTGAGCAGTAACAAATAATTACAAGTGTAAGCTGGGATGCAGTGTATCTGCAGTTAAAAGCCTGTGCTCTCCCAGTGTGTCTGCATGTCCAGAGTGCCTGAATCCAGGCTGTCCAGTGTAAGATTCCTTGGCATTCATCTCCTAGTAGGCTAATCCTGCACTGACAGCTTTTAAGAAGAAATCTTTTTTGTTCATTCTCCCTCAGCATTCAACATAACCTATTTAATGCAGAGGCAATGGCTAAAATAAAAAATAACACACTCAGCTGGTTCTGTTACTCTAAAAGCCAGTGTAGAAACTGAAGAAGTTGGACCACATGGAGCAATTTCATGTGTATTTACAGCAGCTGCAAGCAAAGAATGAGTGGACTGAGAAAACATTCTCAAATTCTGTCCCCAGGTGTTGTTTCTTACTTCTGCGTGTGGTGCTATTTGCAGCACTGTTTCTTACAGAGCCCAGCTGGGAGAAGCACTTCCCACAGAGCCCTTGGGAGCACTTAGAGTGGTGGTGCCCTACCAGCCTGCATGCCTCGTTTCTGTTTCCCTTGGAGCTTACCAGCTCTCCATTAGCAACTGCTCTGATGACACAAAAATGCTGTAAGTGTGATACAGATCTCTGGAGACAAAGTGCCTGGGGAAGTGGCAGAAGCTGTTTGGGGTTGTAGGGAGCTGGTTCATCCTGCCTGAGGATGCCCAACTTCTCCAGCCAACATAAAGATGTTTCTGAGTTGCTGTTCATTTTAGATTGTGTAGTTTCTTTGCAAAATAGCTCACATAAACCTCTGCTTGATGATGTCTTAACTCCTAAGTAATTCATGTGACCTGTGAAGAACAGTGTGTTTGAGTTTGTCCTTCATTCATTAATCAAAAGTGGTAATCATATCAAACTGATCTAACAACAGAATTGAAAAGAAGGGAAAAGTCAGAAGCAGAAAAAGATTCTGAAGGAAATTAAAAAACGTAAAAAAGATCAGCCGAGTAATTTCTGCAGATGCACCTCAGGACTGTGAAGATGCAAGTGCTTTAAAAGGCAGACAGGAGAGGATGCAGCACTAAGTGAATTCCCACACAAAAGCCTGGGAAGGGCATATCCCAGAGCTCAGAAATGCTGACACTGACTGCTTCTGCTATCCTGCTGCCTTGTCCGTGCCTGCTTCTCCAGGCTGTGAGTTCCTTGGGCAGGGATCATGTGTCTCTGCCATCCAGTGCTCTCGTGAGTGGTATAAAATATTTCAGTGCTCTGGTGAAACATGAAAACTGAGAGGGCACCTTGAGGAGGAAAGTGTGTGATAAAAAATGTAACAGGGTTTTTGGTGTGAGGAAATGGGACATTTCAACTATACCCTACTAAGTGTCACTTAATAAATTACTTAGAGTGCTGCCATGAGGCATGGAAGCACCAAGGAGGTGTGAATGGATTAGCTGCCTGGTAGCTAAAGGGTGCATTTGAGAGATGAGATGCTTTTCCTAAGGCACATTCAGACACTTAAACTAAAATGCCCAGAGATCATTATTTTACATTGTTCTATTGAATCTGAGACAAACTACTTCCAGAATAATTCTGTGTGCTGGAACAGTCTCTGGGGATGGGAGATGCAAGTTTGAGTGCTCCAACACAAGAGAAGGACCTGTACCTGTGATGCCTACAGTTCAGTGGTAGGTGTAGGTTCTCCTGGTTTTTCAGTGCCCAGTTGAAAACGACCATTTCTGCAGCCATTGTTGAATCAGTGTTTTAATCATACAAAATTTAAGCTCTCCCTCTCCTCAGCAGTATTTTTTCACTAGAGTGGATTCAGACAGTTAAATAATTTAAATATGACCCAGACAATTCTTATTTTGCAAATAATATTGAAAAGTATCTGCTCAGCCCTCATCTAAGGTAGTGCTAGAGCTTTCCTTCAGCCCATATCTCATAACTGTAAGTTAGCAAAATAGGAATGACCCCCATTTTTCAATGGAGGCCTTGGTTCTGCTCTCCTCAGTTGGCAGAATTCAGATATTTGTGATGCATCCCTCACATGACATAGGTTTGTTAGGGAAAAATTGGTGTCACAGCTGCATTGCTGCACTCGTGGGCAGATCTGGTGCACATCCATGGGACAGGGCATGAAGCAGCTGAGCATGACAGGAGGTGTGGGAAGGGTCTTCAGTTTGATCTGCTGATTAGGATGACTGCAGGAAATGTGTGTGGATAGCTGGAGAGAAGGTTCTTTCCTCCTGAGGAAGGATGGCTGCAGTCCCTGTGCAGTCAGCAGGGACCCTGAACAGGCAGCTGGGTGTGAGGGCAGGCGCCCAAACCCTCCGTCAGGCAGGAGGGGAGGGCGAGCACGGGGCAGGAACATCTGTGCTGTTGGCTTCCCGTGTACAGGCTTAACTTCTCTTTGGAACTGAACATTTTCCTCTTACTCTTGTTGAAATAAATAATACTCACATCTCCCAGGCATGCTTTTTAGGCAGGATTCTGTCTGGCTACACTGGGGAGGACCATGGACCACAGCCTTTGCCGCTGGGTGGGACTGATGCTTTCAGACCACTTGCTACCTCCTTGTGATCCACATTAAATAGGGCAGAAAGTAAAATAGTGCTCTGCTAGGTATTTTTGGCAAAAAAACTGCAATTTGCTGATGGCCTTTCCCCAGTTAAATGCTGTTCAACTACGTTCTTGTAATTAATATTTAATCAGACACTAATAGTACTTTATGCAGAATTCAGATGTGCTGGTGAGGCTTTGCTGCATCTCAGAGCTTAGAGCTGTGCTGCTTAGAGAACAGTTGTGTCTATATTTTAAAATGGTACATTGACAGATAGCTCTGCTTGCATCTCTGCAGTCAGTGTAGAGGAAATGTATTATAACTTAGGCAAACATGACTGCAATTTGCTTCGCTCTGTGAAATTTAACAACACTGACAAATAAGAGCTTTGGGGGCTACAGTTCCTTCAGAAGACTGGACAGTACATTTAGCAAAACATAATGATTATTGGAGTGGAACCATCATTTACTATTTTGTTTGGTTTGTTTACTGTTGGTTACTGTTCTGAAAATTTTACCTACAAAATTAACAGTTAATAAAAATTACAGTAAGTTTTCCCTCTTTTCCACTCCATTCTGACTGTCAGATCTCTTAACTGTGCTATCAGACAATGTGGCTTGATCTCTTGCTTTCCTGAGAATAAAACTTTGGGCTGCAGTGCTAAACAGGATACCTCAAAGTCAAGCTATGATTAAAATAGGCAGTGAAATCAAACTGAAAGCTACATGTGTACAATTAAGAGAAATAATGGGGAAAATCAATCTTCCTGGTGAAGCGAGTGTTGACATAGTAGATACTGCCTTTCAGGTTTCAATGAGACCGCTTATAATGTTTTTCTTCAGTTGTCATTCAACCCAATGTTAATTACACTGTGGGGTTTCCCCAATGACATGTTTGTTGAGCTCTATGTAAGTGACAAGATGATTATGTCTAAATGATTGGTAAATGTTTTGGCTTTGAGGGATTAAATATTTGTATAAATGATTCCTCCAAAATCTGAGAAATGCTCGACATCTTCACAGGATAACAGCTTTGTTACGTGCCTTATTTTAGGGCTATATTTTATTTGTCTTGCTCATTTTGGTAGTTTCTTACACCAGGAAATCAACCATGAGAATCCAAGGGCTTATTCCAGCATAAGAAGCAAATCAGGATAGGGAAGGTGGCAGACTATCCCATGCAGAGAAGGAATTTCTGTTGTAGCCATAAGACATATGCAGCCATGACACCTACTTGTCTTAGAGCAAATGAGGAGAAAATCTATCTGAAGTTAGTGTCTTCAAGTGCAGAGTGCTTCTTTTACCTCTGTGAAAGGATTTAATAGAATTCTGCAGTTATTTTAAAGGATGAAAATTTTGATCCTGATTGAAATCTGAAATGTGGTCCTAATAGGAAGAATATTCTAATGATTTTCATTTCTAAGGAGCTGCTGGCACATCCAGTTACGGAGATGGGTGAGGAATATGAATTCCAGGGTGGTTGCCTAAAAATGTTTAGTGACTTTCCCCTGTTTTTGTATAAGTTAAGAAGCATGTCTTGGACTGAACTGAAAAGTGTAACAACGTACTCTGTGAAGTGGAAGGAGTAAGAGAGAGTTTTAACTGGCACAGTTTCAGGTTGTGCAGGTAGGGAAACCTCCCAAGGCAGCAAACGGGCTGGAGACAGGAGGGGGAGAAGGCAAACCCGACCTGTGCTTTGGGGCAGATGGCATTTCCAGTCCAGCAGGCAGCTCTCATGAAAAATTAGTTAGGGCATGAAAAGCACAGTGGATTTACACAGTAGAGGGTGAGGATGCTGTCTGTAGAGAGATCTGGGTGATGACTGAAATGGGAAATTCTCACAGCTCAGGTGAGTGTTACTGCTGTGTAAAAAAACAGCTAATTTACTGACAGGGAAGAGGTCTGGGCTGTCAGTTCTGCCAGTGAAACTGCTTTTTTCAGACAGAGGATTTTGCAACTTAATAGCTATTTTGGTTGTGTAATAAAATGGGAGTCAAGCATAGCACAAAAGGCAACAACCAAAAACTGATGTGCAGAAAGTTCCACCTGAATATGAGAAGACCTTCTTTGCTGTGTGATGACGGTGCACTGGAACAGGCTCCCAAATTTGTTTTAGTTTGAGTATAATTAATTTTAGTGTCTATAACTTGCTCCGTCAGTACCAGCATCACTACCAACATTAACTGGGTTTTTTTTACATGTCAGAGTAATTATAAGCAACATAACAGTCTCCAAAGATAGCAGAAACAAAGTACAGTTTAGCTTGTCAGGTGACTTCCTGTATGTCACAGAAATACTTTAAAAATATTTACATTAGAGTGAGCAAGTTACTGCTTTTAGAGCAAGAAACCTTTCTTTTTCTCTTCTTTTTTTTTCCTCTATTTCTCTATGGGTATGATGCTGACTAAACAGCCTGGTATATATACTACTTCACCAAAACATTTCTCATGGTGCATGGGTATGAAATCCCTAATCTTGAAATGTCTTGGGAGTTTGAAAGTGGGATCAAAAAAGAAAGTTCCCCACCCTAGAGAAGTCCATAGATAAAGAAAAGATGTATCATCTGTAAGACAAGTGAGAAGGAAGCCTGTAAATAAGCAAAGGAAACATTTTCCTGGTGAGAGATAAGTAAGGATTGTTAGTAGGCAGGTCACATTGACAGTCTGTGGAAGCATTTGTCCTGGACTGACCATTCCTGTGAACTTCTGAACATTTTGAACATAACCAAGAACCTCCAAACTTGACCTGGAAGCTTGCAGGCTCTGCAGGGCTGCCAACAGAGAATGCTTTGCTTTTTCCTCTGATGTTTCTGAAGTTTTTGAGCTTTCAAAACCTTGCCTCTGGGTTTTGGGGTTTTCATTACATCTTCTGCAGCTGACTCACTGAAAGGTTGACGTGAGAGAGAGTAGGATTTCACCATAAGCTTCTGCCATGGTCCATTCATGCAGTTTTGTAATTCTATAATACAGTGAATGCAGTCCTATAATAAGATAACTCAGATTGAACTTTTGGATATAGTTATCATATTATGGGATTGCATTCACTGTATTACAGAATTACAACTTTAGTATATAGAATTCAGAAACTTCCTGGAATCTATGAAGCAATGACAGTACTTTTTGAGAGTTTGCTCAGACTCAAGAAAATTTAATAGAAACTCTTGTCTACAAACTTTGCTGGTTTATAATTTGCTTACCATACAGAACCATGTTAAAACAATTTACCTGGTGGTTTGGGTTTGTTTGTGTTTGTTTGTTTTAATAAAGTGAATGGCTGAGATGGAATTTTTGAAGTCTCAGAATAGAAATCTGGAAGACCCAGTTAGTGTCCTATTTGCACTTTCAGAGGACTGGGAAAAATACTGGTCAATGTATTTGAACTGGAAAGGCTCTTCAGACTAAATGGGCTGGTTCCTGGACTTGTGTCTTGCTTCATAATTGTTTGAAATAGGAGTCTGTTGGAGTGAGGCAAATGGAGAGTCTGTGCTGTTCCTGGGGGTGAGGTGGGAGGCTTTTCTGGGGAAGTGGGTCACAAGTCCCATGCCCTTAGCCATGTGTTGTGTTTTGCAGAATGAGATGAAAGGACAGAGAGGGGAAAGCAGTAACAGAAAACATAGTAGTAAGGTAATTTTACAAGCCTCTGTGCTATATAATACTGTTGTTCTGGAGTTGTAAACCCAGGAAACTGTGAGCAGTATTTATTTATAAATATGAAACAATATCTGATGCCTTTAAAGTGCAGGTTAATGAAGTTACTAGCCAGAAATTTTCTGTCTTAACCTGTAAGTTGTTTCCTCTTCCATTGTGAACTTTATAACATGTACATGTTACCAACTAAAATCTGTGGATGTGGGAAAGGACTTGCTTTCCGCCTTGATTTGTCCTGGCTGTAGCTTCACTTGTCTCCAGGATTTTGCTAGTGGGTAGAACTGGTAACTGTTGCCACATCTTCAAGTCATTTCAAAGTGAGAGTTAAAAAAAAGAGCGAGGATGGATGCCTGTGTACACACGCCTGTGTCACATTAAGGCTGGCAGGTCTTTGGTGCTATTTCTGTAGTGGCTTCCAATAAAAATGGGTTTACTCTGTCACGTGGAAAGTAAACTTGACATTTTGTTCAGTCTGAGGCAAACTCTTCCAAGCATCCTACTGTCTGCTGAGGCTTATATGTCTACAGTGTAGTGCTACCAGATGCTGTTTCACCATTTCTGAGAGCTCTGAAAACAAGAGGGACATTTCTATAATTAATAATGGAAAACAATTCCAGTTTTAATTTTAACAATGTCAGAAAAGATCCAGTCCATCATGCTTTGTGAATCAGCTCCTGGCAGCTGCTGAATAATACAGAGAACACTCCAGCTTGCTTTCTCTTCAGATGATGTACCATGTTACTTGTTATTCATTAAGCCCTGTTTTCATGAGAGTTCATTAGATAGAATTGGTGAGTGATAGGTACTGTACTGCCTGAGGGCCACTTTGATTCCTGAGTTTCAGTGTTACTCTTCTGCCACTGTATAGTTGCCAGCACTTGAGGAAGAAATAATTACAGTGCAAGTAAACTTGCTGAATGTTCTGACATTCTTAATGATTCCTAGGAAATTGGCTTCCAAATTTGCAGCCACGTGTGTTTCAAATAGTGTTATCAGTAGTTACCCTGCCAGGAGAAGGATTACAAAGCTCCAGAGTTTTGGAGTTCTCTGGTTCCAGAGACTGTTTGATGCTTTGCTTTAGCTTCGTGCTGCAAGCCGGAGCATCATCGTGTATCTCTGTGGTGTGGCCATCTGCTGTTTGGGTTAGCAGGGAACTCATTTTGGAATTGGGCAATCTGTCCCAAGGTTTGGGACCTTGGCTCATAAACAGGGCATTGCTGAACCAAGGGAAAGTAGTGTACTGAACAAATTGAAAAAAAAGTGTATTTCATCCTTCCAGCCTACGTTTGAACTTAACTATTGTTTTGGAACGTGGGGTATTTATACATCTCAGAAGATTGATTAAAGGTGGCTGCACTTCTGTGGTAAAGATTCATACAAGAAAAAAGCTGTCCTGGTTGGAGCTCTCACAATGCAGGAATCTGTACTTAACCTTTATACAAGAAGAAAGCTGTCATGCTTAAAGATCTCAAAACAGCGGAGGGCTGCTGCCAAGATTTTAAGCCACCTTGGCACACTTATGAGTCTGGACTGTTCCATGGATTCCCTGGCATAACACTGTCCCAAAGCCCCTGCAGGGCTCTGGGACCAGTTTTTAGCTGTGGGTGATGTGCTCCAGCAGACATCCACTTAGAATTGCTGTGGATGTGAGAGGACTCTGTGACACGGGGACTCCCTGCTGGAGACAGGACAGGGGAGTATTTCCATTCCTGTCAATATCTGGACACAACCCTTATTCTTAGTCTGAATGCTCCTTACAGGGCTGTATCAAAGCTCATGTGACACTTTGACCTGCAGAGAACAGCTGTCTAGTGTGTGGCTTTCCTAATGTTAAATGGAGGAAGGTTGTAGCCTTGTATGAAGGAGGAGCTCAGCTTGGGCAGGACATGGCAGTTGAGCAGAACAGGGAAAAGTGTCTTTTAATCACCAGGGCACAGGAATAGCCTTGTTGGAATAAGTGCAAAGCTGAAGGAAAAATAATGATGGGCAGAGAGAAGCATCATTAAATATCAAAAGCAGACATTTAGAATGAAACTTCTAAGGAATTTACATTCATGGCCAAACTCTCCAGCTCCAGAAGGCAATGGAGGAGTGAGATATGAGTCATCAAGGCTACACTGGCTTTGGAAAAATTAACAATCTAGATTTGAAATAAGTGAAGCAGAAGAATAGAGGAAATATTTTCAAGGTGTCTGTCTAGAATATGGTGGCTTCATATGTGGGGCTTGATCACCAACCCTCTGGCTAGCCTTAGACCTAGAAGGGAGGGCTTGCCTATGTAACAGTTACTTCTCAAAATTAGGCCATTTTTCACCAAATCTGATGAAGGCTGCAGGAAAAAAGTAAAGTGTTCAGAGCAAAAAGCAGGATTTCATTTTCCTGGCTGATCTCTGAGGTGTCCTGGATGAGAAGCAGTAAGCAACTAGACAGGTATTAATTTATCATGTGTATTGCTGTTTCATATTAGGTTGTTACAACATTTTGTTCCTGATTTGTTGCCCAAAAGTTTAACTGTTTTGCCCAAAGCATTTTTAAAAACTCTTGTGCTTCCTAGCGCTGAAGAAGAGGTGGAATGAGCTATCAAATAGCTGGCAAATATGGGTGCTCTGTTTTCATGGTGCTAGTGGGACATGCAGCACCTCTGTGGGACTTGTGCCTCGTAATGAGTGAGTGTGCAGCTCCAGGCTGTGGAGATCAGTGTGAAGCTGTTGCTGTCAAGCAGTGGGATTTGGAGAGGATCTTTTTCTGACAGCAACAATATGGTGCTTCTTCTCACTGTGGGATTGAAAGCAATCAAGAAGAATCTTTAATTTAACAGAGCTCAGGTCGTGGTTAAACCCAGAAACTGTGCTCTGAACTTTAATTCTGAGGGACATTCCAACCGTGAGGATGGGAGACTTGTGCCTGAACATGGAAATATGCTTGACAAGTAGAAAAACCCATATTCTGATAGTATCTTGCAAGTAAGATTAACTTTCCCCATGAGTTGACACATTGTCAAACTGTAGAGGCTACAGTCCAGAATGAAGCAAAATTAATGAAAGGCTATTGATCAAGCTGTGGACAGAGCAAGCACTCTGCTGCAGGATTTGGCTGTCTTCTCAAATTAAAGAAATATGCTTTTAAAATGCATGGTGCTAATGGACAGAACATTGCAGAGAGTTTAGTTTTACCAATGACCAGGAAATAGACAGAAAGATGCCTGCAATTAACTATGTCAGACTCTGTTTTGTAGTAGAAGATGCTGTGTCTTCATTCAAGTACTAGTGAGGTGGGTATTTTCCTTCAATTTCTGTCTAATGTGACACTACTAGAAAAGGGAAAGAATGCTGTAAAATTGACCAAATATAATAAAATTTGAGCCTTTATATAGCTGTCTTCTCAACCAGGTTTCACACAAAATCCTCAAGTAGAATTTCAGTAAGAATTAATTTTTTAACTAGAAACATAACTTATTCAACTTCGCCCAGTTGGACTCAACTCAAGACTCCAGGCAGTCTTGAGTAGTCAAGACCTCTGGAAAAATAGGCCAAGTTCTAAAGATGGGCTGAATACCAAGGAACAGGAACATCAGATTATTATAGCCTGGTTTCCTAATATATTTTCTTATCACAGATCACAGAATGGGTCAGGTTGGAAGGGACCACAGTGAGTTATCTGGTCCAAACTCCCTGCTCAAGCCAGGTTATTCCAGAGCACATTGCACAGGATTGTGTCCAGATGATTCGTGAGGACTTGCCCTTGGTGAATTTCAGTCAGTTCTTCTCTGTCCATCTCTCCAACCTGTCGGGTTCCCTCTGAAGGGCTGTGCAGCCCTCTGGGGTATCGGCCACTCCTCCCAGCTTTGTGAACTTGCTGGAACAGAGGAGGCCTCTGCCCCTTTGTCCATTGGTGAATAAGTTAAACAATACTGGGCCTGGTATTGAACCCCGGGGGACCCCACTAGTGACAGGCCTCCAGCTACACCCTGTGGCACTGATTATCACCCTCTGGGATCTGGCGTTCAGCCAGCTCTCAACCCACCTCACTGTCCACTCATCCAGTCCACACTTCCTGAGTTTGTCTATGAGGATGTTATGCTGTTCACTGATGTCTAAGATGGCACCAGTGCCAGCTAAAGCTTTCCTTGTGACTGTGGCATGCTCAAAGAGCATTTTCTTGTGTCTAATAAAAGGTATGTCCTTGTGATGTAGTCTTCCCCTCAGCAGGGACACTCAGAGAGTATCTCTTCTCTAGCAGGATGTTATTTTCATGAAGCTTGTGGAAACTTAGCAAGTTTCTGACCCCTGCTGCACTGTCTGGAACTAGGCAGTAAGTCCAGAAAGTGATTGTGGTCTGGGAAAACAGACACAAACTGTTGAAGATCTTTTCAATCTGGTTATGTATGTCTTGCTAGTGTGTGGAATTAGCCTAAAAATCATGTTTTAGGAATAAAGAAGTAATTACATGAATGGTTGCTAGGAAATGCAATAGAAATTACAGATACATCTGCTGGCTAGAAAATGTTGGTTTAGCAATGTTGTCTACGTTAACTTATTAAGATATCATGCACTGTTTTCCACCATTTTATTCCCCTCTTTGAATTATGCATCTAAATTACCTACTGATTGTAGCAGCTATTTGTTAGCTTTTGGATGAACCATAGGAAATTTTTTCCCTTTCCTGTTGGCAGGGCCAGCAGACTGTCCATGCTGGAAGCACTTCAACAGTCAGGCTCTTTCCAAAGAACAGTGCAGTCTCCTGGATGTTTGGCTGTGCCCTTCTGTGAGATGAGCCGTGCAATTACCATGCACCCCCACCCCCTGTTACTGTTTCCTATTCTGAATAAGTTTTCTATGCTTAAGCACCACAATTGTCTCAATGAGTTACTGGGTTGGATTGGCTATTCTAGTATTTCCTATTGGCCTTTAGAAGAAAATATGAAAGTCTGTTTTTAGTACTTTAAACAAATATTTTTAATCAAGTTTATAAATGTGCAAAATGGATTTCAGAATGGAACTAGTTTGTATTGTCATAGGGCCACTAGTTGCATTTATTGGCAGAGATGGGCCAACTGAAAATTTGGTTGAAAAATTGACATTGATAAGTAATACGAAGTTAGGGTTTCAGCATTTCTTAAAACACTGCATCTTTTGTAGGGTTCAGGAATATATACAGCTTTCCTCCCTGCCCCCCTCCCCAAATGATTTCGGAAATGGCTCACATTCTTGCAGATTTTGGCAAGCTTTCTTAATCCCCTCTCTCACTGTGTGGCTCATCTTCCAGGCAAACTTTGCAGCAGTTGCTGCCAGGCTACAGATGAATGCAGAAGTAGCTGGCAGAACCAGACATCCAGAGGTAAAGGACCTCTGTGTGTTTTGGCATATTACTTGACAGCATCGGGAAGGTCTTCTGCAGATAATGTTTGATATTTCCAGTATTGCCCATGTGTAGAGCCTGCAGTTACCCTAGTGATAGGAAGAAAGGGTTAGAGAGACAGTATGAAGAGAATTCTCTCTTAGTTAAGACACCGAGGAAGTGAACTAAACTTTGCTCTAAATGAAGTTTAACCTTTGCTAATGGTGATAAATGTCTTAACTCATCTTCAAAGCCAAGGATATCTGGCCCTGAGAAAGTGCCTTCAAATTAATTATACTGCATTATTTAATGGCTATAAAATTCTCAGTCCCTTTGGTGTCTGTTAACAGGTTCCCCTGTAATTGCAGTGCAGTTTTCTAGGAGAGGAGACACTGTAATTTTATGGTTTAGTATGTTAACCAGAAGCTAAGTTTGATGTGTTCTAAAATGATATTCAGGTTATCAATGTCAATTCCAGACTATCAAATAAAGAGATTTTTATTTTTAAAGTAGTCTGACTGTAGATTGCACAGATATTTTCGGCAGTAATGAAAATCTGTCTTAAAAAATATCATTGCTGAGAACCTATGAGTGTCCAAGCTACCCATCCTCTGAAAATTGCTGTAATTGTTGTACTTTGATCTGTCTGTAAAAGATCCTGACTGTGGGAAGCTTAGTTTGTAAGCTCACCATGGGTTCTTCATGAGCATGACAACAGCTGTTGATGAGTTTTCTGCTCCTTTGCCCCACCATGGCCCCCAGGTAACCTGTTTTCAAACACTGCTCAATTCAACTTATTCCCCTTTCACCATTTTCCAAAAAGGTACTATGATTTCTGCATATTTCTGATCTCCTCTCTTCATTTCTTTGCAAAATGCTCCACTTCCACCATGATTTTTTTTTCACTAGCACTTGCATGTTTGTTGTGTTTGTCCACCAATGGGCTGATAACATCATCATCCTTTCAGTGAAGACAAGGAGAACCAGAAGGGAGTCAATCCTATGTGTCCTCAAACACAAGCCTGATCACCAAACTGAGACACATTTCAAAAGAGGTTAATTAGATGTTAAAGACTCTACAGTCCCTTACATTAGTGAATGACATTAACTTTTCTGCTCATGGTTTGTCAGTAGTCAGGTGTCACTTACCAGTATTTGTGTGAATGAGCTGAGGCTCCTTTCCATCACTATTTATTCTCATCCTATGCATAACAAAATCAGAATAATGAAAAATCAAAAAGCACTGCAGAATTTTTAGCAAAGCATCAAACTATAAAGACAAATATTGTCCTGACAACTACCTTTGCTCTAAGCTGAATCAAATCAGCTGTTGCTGTGCTTTGACTCAGATTTAAACAACTCAATGTTATTCTAAGTTTCTTGTTGCTGGAAAACACAATTTTAACTTGAATAGGAAAAGTAATTAACTCTACCAATGCATTCAGAAAGCAGAAGAGCTACAGGGGCCTAAGTAACCCTGCAGTAAAAGTATAGAGTGGCCAACCCTGTCCTGTGTCTTTGAAGCAAAATGTTGTGTTTGAAAAGAAAAGTTATGAGTAGTGTGGTTGGCAAGCTGGCTGCCTCCCAAGCTCTCTGGAGGCAAGCAGGGCCTTCCAGGTGATGCACAAGGTTCTTGGATGTGTGGATGTGCTCTCTGCTCACTTGTGGCTGCAAGCACACTCTAACACAACACTCTGGTCTTGAAGGGTAAATGAAGTGAGAAAAGACAAGGGTAAAGCCTTTTCAATGACTAATATATCACTGACTTAGGCAAAGAGACTTTGGCTTTTATCTTCTTTATTTTATTTTTTTATTTTTATTTTTTGTTGTTGTGGCAGTACTGTTTGTTTTGGTGTTTGGTTTTGGTTTTTTTTTTTTTTTTTT